>JACEFZ010007836.1:27500-72500 GCA_014155875.1 Cepaea nemoralis
TTTATTTTAGAATGGTTAAAACATGTTGTTCACTTGCAAATGATGTTTTAGTTGTTGATTCATACGTCTCCTCCTCTTCCTATTCTTTTTCCTCCTCCTCCACGTCCTGCTCCTTCTTCCTCTTCCGCTGATGCTGCTACCGCTACTACTACTACTACTACTACTACTACTACTACTACTACTACTACTACTACTACTACTACTACTACTACTACTACTATTCATTGTACCCCCCCCCCCCCTTTTTTTTTCTCCTCATCTTCTCCGTCTTCTTTCTTTCTTTCTTTCTTTCTTTCTTTCTTTCTTTCTTTCTTTCTTTCTTTCTTTCTTTCTTTCTTTCTTTCTTTTTTTTTTCTTTTTCTTCTTCTTCTTCTTCTTCTTCTTCTTCTTCTTCTTCTTCTTCTTCTTCTTCTTCTTCTTCTTCTTCTTCTTCTTCTTCTTCTTCTTCTTCTTCTTCTTCTTCTTCTTCTTCTTCTTCTTCTTCTTCTCTCTTTTTCTTCCTTTCACTCTCTTCCTTCTTTTGCACCCCCTCCTTAAGATCTCATGCTCCTTCTCATCCTCTCCTTCTTACTCCTTCTCATCACCATCTTATTATTATTACTATAACCACCACCGAGAGGAAAATACCTGGATGGCTTGGCCACATGGCATGGACGAGACAGGAACACTGAGCTGATCCACGGCGCTGGTAATCGAGTGAAATGGCGAGTCATGACCGCCCACGCTTTCCGGCATGGCACATGATTGATTGATTGAACCATCACCACCATCATCACCACTACCTCTGCCACCATCATTTCTACTGCTGCGGCTACTGCTACTACTACCACTGTAAATACTAATACTATTAGTATCATCATCATCATCATCATCATCATCACCATCATCATCATCATCATCATCATCACCATCATCATCATCATCATCATCATTGTGGACAAAACTATTCCCTTTGGATAATGTCTTGCAAACTTCTCTAATCTTCATATCAGTTTTCGGTGTTCTAATTCTATACTGTAATTACTGTCTATAGTACCTTGAGCTGTCAAACAAGAGGAGTATTGAGCCTGGCGAATAAAGCCAGCTGGCTAATGCAGTCGCCGTGAATCGTGCGGGTTAGGATTATCTTTTTTCCCCCCTCGACAGAAACAAATTCATTACCCAACATAAGATTTGAACCCGTGTTTCCCAAATGGGAGCCCGGTGTTGTAGCCAGCCGGACAGACTCTCCTCGTCTTTCTAAGCGGTTAAGAGTGTCAGCTAGAAACTACATTATCAATGAATTGCCTGGATTTCTGGACGTGTCCATATTAGTTTTTGTTTTTTTATTAGGCCGTCGTCTGTGTCTTTAGGGTAGAGAACGCAGCTTTATAATCACGCTAGGCAGGCGAGTTGAAAGCTTTGCGTTGACTTTAAACATGTTATATGAGAGTCGGCTTTTCAGAAAACGATGGCAAACATTATGATAGTAGAATATCAGAAACAGCCAAAAAATGCGAGGGTTGATTGCATTATCTTATCTCATCTTATTTCTCTTGTACCTTGCGGTGTTGAGGTTGATCGCAACGTTATGTAAAAGAACATGTAATTAACTCTTAGTTGATTGGTTAAGTCTATATTTGAGCAATGGTCAAGTCAACTCATAACTTATACGACCGGCAACTGATCCTTCGTTATTTACCAATCCAAAAACTTATATTTGCTAATTTTAAACACAAGGAATTATTAAACAAACTTAACAGAAATGATTAAAATCTAGACTCCAACGTGCGTCCCCAATCAATCAATCAGGTTCCGTCTCCACAATGAAGGTTGGCTGCAATGGATCTCCAACACTGTCTGTCTCTCGCCCTGACTGTACATTCTGTCAGACTTATGTTCGCCCATCTTTTGATGTCATCTTCGCACTTGTATCGTTGTCTACCTCTTGCTTGCTTGTCCTCAACCTTGCCGTCCAGTATGGATTTCATAAGAGTGTTATGTCTTTTAACGTGGCAGAAATATTTCACTTGCCTCTTTTTTATTTCTTTCATCAACTCTCTTTTCATTCCCAGTTTTTCTAGAACCTCTGTATTAGATTGTTTCTGTTTCCATGAAATACAACATATTCTTCTGTATATCCAGTGCATCTATTAGACTTTCAATGTCCAGGCCTCCACGCCATACAGTAATGTTGAATATACGTAATATTTGACAATTCGTTTTTAATGCATTGTTAATCTCTCTAGATATTAAAACTGATGTCATGCTGTTGAAAGCATCTTTTGTGCGTCCTCATTCTAAGGTAAAATAATCAAGACTCTAACGCGACTCCACACTCTAAGATAAAAGTGAGCAGATTCACAAAATGAAATTGTTACCGTGGACGGATCACATTCAGGGTGTTGTGGTGATAGTGTTGACTTAGTCCCACTCTCGTGTAAAGTCGAGTGGGTGGAGTGGTCTGGCCTAGCGAATGAGGTCGGTTTACGGATCTCCTAGAGAGGCATTCGAGCAAATGTCAGGAGGTTGATTTAATGCCTGGTCCAGACGCTGGCCGTTTAACTACAACGTTAAATGTTGTTTCACAGCTGGGCAGTTTAATACTGGGGAATGCAGACAGACACAAAGATAGGCAGATACACCGAAAAACAGATACATAGACAGACAGAGTAACAGAGAAACTGGGAGACGGACAGACAGACAATCAGGCCAAAAGGTAATCTGATACACCGATAAACAGATACACGGACAGAGTAGGAGACAAACAGAGAGACGAGCAGACAGACAATCGGACAGACAGACAGACAGTCAGACAGAAACCGACAGATAGACAGACAGACCGACAAAGTAACACACAGATAGAGACATACATATATGCAAACAGAAAGACAGACAAATAAACAAAAAGATAGATAGACAGACAGACAAACCGACAAAGAAACAGACAGATAGCAATAGGCAGGTAGGTATTCAGACAGACAGACAGATAGACAGACAGGTACTTAGTAGGTTGGTAGGTAGGTAGGTAGGTAGGCAGGTAGGTAGGTAGTAGATAGATGAGTAAGTGGGTTTGTGATCGGATGGATGGATGGATAGATAGGCAGACAGGTGAGTAGAAAAATAGACAGACAGAGAGACAGACAGACAAACAACCAGCAAGCAGACAGACAGACAGACAGACAGACAGACAGAACGAACGAACGAACGAACGAACGAACAGACTTTATTTTCAAAGGGTAACAAATTGGGCACGCAGGCCCGTCTTACATTCGGCCCTTCCAATCACTCATCTTTCTTTCATGAACAGTGCATAGGAAAAAAACATTTTCACATGAATTTTGTAAACATAAACAATGCATATTACTATGTTATGAGACACATCCACCACCCACCCACACATCCCCCATTCACTCCAACTCCCCCACCCAACCACACACATACAATACATTCCCCCACCCATCCACCACATCCCTACACATCTCCCCACCCACACACACCTCTCACCCACCACACATCCCATCCACCCACACCCCAAGCACACATACATTCAATAACCCACACATCCCCCACCTACACACATCTCCCCACCCACTCACATATCCTCTACCCGTCCCATTTCCCACCAACAATCACTCACCCAATATCCTCTTCTTCTTCTTCTTCTTCTTCTTCTTTCATTCGCTTGAAACATGTCTACAACTGCAATGTCGTCTCTTGTATGAATCTAACAGTCTTTTTAGTTCATTCCACATCCTCCTCCACCCACACACCTCCAACCACCCAACCAAACACACATTCCTCAGCCACACACACATCTCCCCGTCAACTCACATATTCCGCACCTACCCACACACAAATTCCGCACTCACCCACATAATCTCCCATCTCCCCCAGCCCACTCACTTATCCCGAGCCCACACCTACAAACATCCCCCACCATCTCCTAACCTGCACACACTCACCCACCCACATATCCTCTACCCACCCACACATCCTCTACTCACCCATCCCCAACCAAACATCCCTTAACCACACACCGACAGACAGGCAGGCAGGCAGGCAGGCAGGCAGGCAGGCAGGCAGACAGACAGACAGACAGACAGACAGACAGACAGACAGACAGACAGACAGACAGACAGACAGACAGACACGACCAATGTTAAGGTCCATAAATGCTGAAAGCAGAAGTGTGCGATGTCATGTAACACATGACGAAACTTACACCTCGAGACCCAGATAACAGCACTGCCGAAGCAACTAAAGCTGTTGGCGAACTGGGCATAGTAGTGATAACGAAACTGATGAATATCAGTAGATATATACCTAATAATGTTTGACATCAATTTTCGTAACTCTACCAAAGAATGGATGGCAAACTACTGAACATAAACTTGCCCAGGATTCACAAACAGCAATAAAAATGCTTGAGTTGATTGCTACGTCCTGAAGAGGATATGCAACTAGTTAGTTAGCTAGTCTCGGTTCCAACTTCACGGCAAATGGTGGACCCATTATGCTTCGTTCCTGTGCGAATATCATACAAATGCTCCTCACTGCCCCATGTGAACTTGGAACTGACAGGAGTCTCGACAAACCAACAGCCGGCACAGTTATACTCTGCGCAATGCTGCTACCAGAATGCGAACACAAATGTCCGCCACAAAAAATACAGTTCATCGTCGACAAAAGCTGCAGTCACCAGAAACCCAGCAGCCACACATTTCTGCATAAGGTGACCCAGTTCTGTGGCCGGTCGGCCGCAATTTTTCTGAACGCCCCAAACAACCACGGGCAGATGTAACAATTCACAGCTCATAATATCGCTCCATGCACTCAACTCAGTAGCAGGGCGACGGAACCATGCATTACCAGGCCAAGATTTTACGAAAATTCATAAGCAAACCGTAGCTACAAGCATAAACACATCAGGGGCCTCAACAGCCCAATCTCATATCCTCAACATCGGGTACTGGAAGTGAAAAGATATGTAGCTAACTTAACTTTACCAAAGGAAACTCGTGCAACAGATTGTGGAGAACATTGCACAATTACTTTAATAGATTCAGTGAAAAACAAAAAGTGAGTTTGGGTCAAATCTAAATGGATTGCGGAAATTGGGAAAAAGGGTGTGTCACAATTATGACCTAAAAGTTGTTAATATGGTAACAGACATGTTGTATTATATATACACAATTATAGAAGGCTGCATATGGAAAACTACTTTATAAGCCATTAGCTGATATGGGAAGCCGCTTAAGACGAGTGATCATCCCATGGCGCAGTCAGATTATAAGTCGCGTGAGTAAACTATGTACCACAGCTGTAACAGCAATCTGCAGTACAATACAACTAAAAGTTGAGGGTGAGCACTGGAGATTGGTAGAAGTTAAAGGCACAAACAACATCATCTTGAGAAAGACGATAAACAGAAAGAATAATTGAAATGAACAGATATCTGTATTTGCACTGTAATAAATAATCTAAACCGTTTGACAAGAAGAAACATGAAGAATGTTGGGAAATATAAACATTAATGGTAGATATCTGGCAATAATAAATACAAATTATACCATCATCAAGTGCTTTGCCAGCTGGCGTAGGCTTTCATGTCTCTCCACAGACCTGGTCTTCTGGGTCAACTCTGCTGATGATATTCCTCCGTGCCTTTTCCTCTCTTCCCCTTAATCTTTCCAGTTGTCAATGCTTGCAATGCCTCTTTTCTCAGCACATGACCAAAGACAGCTGGTTGTCTCATTCTTATTGTTGAATATAATATCCTACTTTCATTTAGCCTCTTTCAGACAAATGTCGTTAGTTCCCGTGACAGTCCAAGGAATTCGTAATATTCGTCTCAGGAACCACATCTCTGTTGCTTCCAAGTTCTTCCTAATTTGTTCATTTACATTCCAAGATTCACAGCCATACAGCAAAACAGGTTTTATACAGCACTTCAGCACTCTCTTTCTTACACTCAATGATAGTGACTTATTGCATAAGATCATCATCATCATTCAGTGCCTTGCTGGCTGGCGTAGGCAATCGTGCCTCTCCACAAATTGCGATCTCCGACGGATTGAATTCCATTCTGTACCATTACACAAGATTGTCAAGAATCTTGTCGCGCTGTCGTCCTTTATCTCTCTTTCCGCAAATCTTTCCGGTTGTCACAGCATGTTCCAGTTTTTGTCTTCTCATAACGTGGGCAAAAACTTTTGACTGCTTCTTTCTGATGTTTGTGACAAGTTGTCTTTGCGACTCAGCTTCCCTCAAAATGTCCTGATTGCTCATTTTGGCTGTCCAATTAATTTTCAGCATTTTCTATAAAACCACATCTCCAAAGCTTCCAGGCTTCTTTGCATAAGATACCTTTCATACCTATGATACCTAAAGCTTCTTTGCATAAGATACCTCAGAAATCATATATTACCAACAAAAACAGCCGTCAAATGTGATAGCCAAAAGGGGACTTGTCAGTATATTAAGCAAAGTATTAGAGTGGCGTGTGGAACCGAATTATTCGGCTTGTATAATGAAAATGTAATGAGATCCACACATAATAGACCAGATATGTTAGTTGGTGAGCAGAATGTCCACAACCTACGACATGCTAATAGGCACGGGGTGTTTTGTTTTGTTCCGCGTTTCCATCCTGTTTCAGGATATTGCGGTCAACACCATCATCTTTCAGCTGTATGTTGATTCCTAGGCTAGATTACGCTCATCAGCACGCCACGACTTTTTGAGCGACCAGCTCCATGCTCTTACAAGTCACTGGCGCGACTCGAACCACTTCTAATTCTCGTGCGCTCACGTCAACCACGAGAGTATTCGGCTTTAACGGAGAAAGCTGCTAACCCCTCGGCCAGGGAGCAAGCTGATTGCATGGGTTTGGTTGCTGAAAAAGAAAGGCAGTTACAAGAAATAACAGATTGCCACAGAAAGTCGGATCAACGATCTCAGTCAGACAAATAGAAGTATACACGGAGGTCAGCGTGGCCGAATGGTCAAGAGCTCTGGCTCTTAAACTCAGTGTTGATACCGAGGTAGTGGGGTAAACCTCTACACTGGTCAGTTGGACTAAAATGGTGTATTCTCGTCCCTGACTTGGGAACGTAAATTACAAGTAAATTAGAAGTTGGAGTGGGTTCACCTGATGGCGAGGGACACTGGTACTAGGTAAAGCCAACCCACACGTATAAATAAGACCAGCGCTCTAGAAATAGTAGCACTGAGTTTAATGCGAGCGAGCACAAAAGAAGAAATACCCAACAGAAGCAGTGATAATTAAACAGGAAAACAATGTCTTGTCGAGCAGAATTAAATGTTAAAATAAATACCACCAGTCTGAAGGAGGCCCGTGTGTTCAAGTATGTGGCTATTTTGACAACAGCTGATGGACGGTGTATTACCTGATTAACTGCTATGAGATGATTAATCGTCTTAAGCGACTTCCCGTATCTGCCATGGGGGGTATATATCGCCAAATGTTGTCCATACGTTATAATGCAACATGTCTGCTTCCATATTAACAAATTTGAAGTCCTAACTGTGACACATCCCTACTTCCCATTTATGTCATTCAGTTTTGTTTGGTCCAGATCTCTATTTTGATTGGTCCAGATCTACATTTTGCTATGTTCAGATCTATGTTTTCTTTGGTAAAGATCTACTGTTTGTTTAGTCCAGATATACTGTTTATTTGGCATTGAAACTGATAAAGCAGTTACAAATGGGGCAGATCAAGCACAAGCAGCATTTCAGAACACGAAGCATAGTCTACGGACATAGTTCACTCAACTGAGGTGAGAAAGAGAGTTCTTAATAACTATACGGAGTCAATCGTGGTGTACGGAAGTGAATTATGGAAAATCACTCGTATTGTTAGAAATTATATGAAGGCTGTAGTGATGTGATTTATAGAAGAATAGGATCATGTTCATATTGTGATAGAACCGATACGTCATCACGGCATGGAAAGAATTTCGCGGCAAGGGGTGACCAGAGGATCTATCCGACGCTCAGTACTCAGATTATAGACCTGGCGAACGTATAATTAGACTGCAAATGATAACATTAGTACTGAGACTCTTCGCTGGCGGTTGAAGGTGACGACTGAGAACGTTTAGGAATGTCCCGAGGTTGTGATGTCGGATGTTGATTCGACACAGCTCATCTCAGAAATATGCTGAGAACACACTTATTAGATAAACAGCGTAATAAAGATATCTTAAAAGAAGTTAAGTCAAAACAAGAACTGGTTATTTGCATCAATAGGAGACAGGCCACATTCTTTTGCAATGTCACGAGAAGGAGAAAGCTGTAGTACGCCGTGACAACGGGAAAGATGCAGGGGAAAACAGACAGTAGGGAACCACAACACATTGATGCTAGATAGTTTGGTATTATGACACGAGGAATATCTTTATCTAAAATCATTGGCAATTTACAAGACAGATTCCGTGGACAGACATGATGACCAAAGCCACATGTGACGTAATATAAGAGACACTGATATGCATCTGAACGCGGCGTTATTTTCCGAGAAGGGCAACAAATTTCGTTGCCGAAATGTAATTCCTGTTTGCACCACGTGTTCTGGCAGAGCGGAACAGGAAACTGTTACGTACGCATGCTCATTGGGCAGGAAAATGATGGTTCCGCTGGGAAGAGATGGGCCTATCACTTGTGGGAAATCTCGCAGCAAATGGAGAGGTTAAGTTAGCGAGTTCTCAGCCAACACGTGGTCGACACGGAAGGCAATAATTGGTTTCACAAATGCTGTTATTGAAAACTTTGTAAAACTATACAACCTTTAAACCATCTTACATATCTTTACTGAAACAATATTTCAAGGAAGAATATGCGAGCGATATCGAGGGACGGATGGTACCGGCAATGTTGATATATCGTATTATTTGTTCCATTCTGAACAAAATATCAATTCGGGAACCATTTGAAGCCGCAAAAACAGTCAAGTAGACACACATACATTGCTTGGCAATCCAGGAAGCGAAAGACGCACCCCTATCTCCACATGCAGAAAAAGAAACATTATAAGGGTCCCAAACATCATCAATCAAATGTTCGTCTGTTGAACTGGGCTGAAACACATATTCTTCAACGAGCGAGCAAGCAAGTGCTTGACGCTCACACAAGTAGACAAAATAAGTACGGAGTAGACAAACAAACAAAAAACATTCTGAAAAAAGAAAAAAAAGAAAAAAGAGAAACGGTGACTGAACGCAGCCTTTGATTGCAGGTAAAAACATCAATACAGGGGTACCTCGGGTTATGAACGCCTAAAGTCACGAACAATTCAGGTTACGAGCAACAACTTCGAAAACTGTATATCTCGGGTAACGAACAGTGCCTCGGATTAAGAACGAAGGCGAGCGAGAGAGAGAGCAAGGTGTAACATTAGAGACAAATGATCTCGTACAGTACAAACAGTACGACAGATGAGTTTGTGGATCTTCAGAATGAACAGCTAAAGACATTAAAGGAGGAGCAGTCGTCCGATGATGAGGAGCCAGTGAGCGTTTCAACTGCCAGGATTAAAGACATTTCCAGCAAGTGGGCAGACGTCGAAGACTTCATTGTGAACCATCACCCAAACAACGTTAGTTAGTTAGTTAGTTAGTTAGTCACAGTTCCAACTTCACAGCAACATGGGTGAACATCTAGGAAACATCCAGATGGGAAAATGACTGCTGATTCCATCAGAGATGAATTGGGTTTTTTTGTGGGGGACTGGTGTGTTGACATTCTGGCGGCGGCATTATGCACAGTGTATCTTTGCGGGCTGTTGTTTGTCGAGACTCCTGTCTTTTCCACTTTTCACATAGGGCAGTGGGGAGCGTTTTGTGTGATATTCACTGGCACAGGAACGGAGCAAATGGGGACGACCCAAACAAACTTGTTGCTAACAAGCCCTATGCCCCTATATGTGATGAATGATAACACGATGGCCCACTTCAGAAAGATTCTCCAGCACAGGAAGCGACAAATTTCCCTTGATAGTTTCTTGGTGCAGAAATATTCCTAGTCGGCTGCCAAGAAACAGCGACAAGATACTCCTGAAACTAATGATTCAGAACAACAAAAGAAAGTGACAAATTTCCCATGATCGTTTTCTTGGTAATAAAGATAGACTAAATCTCTTTTTATTTTACATTTAATTCATCCGGTTATTTTCTTTCTCTGGCTGTTGAACGAGGGGACTGAGCACGTATGGGAATATCCTGAGTGCAGTGATGTCGGTGCTAAACTCAACTCAACTCAACTCAACTCTTTATTTAAAAGGTGAAATACACGTATTCTTTGCGTTTTTTTCGGGTAAACGACCGGATGTTAATAAAAAGAACGATCCTTTCATCTTGAAACGGATTGTCTTATTTTATTGATTTCAATGTTTCGGGTACGAACGTTTCGGGTTACGAACCGAGTTCTGGAAAGAATTAAGTTCGTAACCCGAGGTACCACTGTACATGAGAAATAGGAAGTGTGAAACTACTGTAGACACCTGAACATAAAAACCGGCGGCCGTGCTTATCAATAACCTGTTTATGTGTGATAACTTTAGTACTAGGGTACCTGTGGACGTAACTCTAAGAAACATTTATCAGTATAACCCGACAGACAAAACCAACAGTCTAGAACTCCGTGCGTGTCCCCCAGAAACACACAAACGTAGCAAGGTCTCCGTTGGTGAGCGTTCACACCCGGTTTGTTCAGTCCTGACGTCTGGTTTACCCGTTTGTGCCGCGTTGAGGGCTCTTCAAAATATCGGGTAAATTTCCCATGTCCCGCACGTGTTGCCAACAACGGGGTGGGGAAGTGAAGTGGGGTAGCAGTGTCCCGAACACCCACGGAGCTTCTCTGGCATTGACTGGCTTCGTCATACGGAGGTGTTCAACTCTTGCGTACTGCCTTCGTCACACTGAGATGTTCAACTCTGGCGTACTGCCTTCGCCACATTAAGGTGTTCAAATCTGGTGTACTGTATTCGTCACACTGAGGTGTTCAACTCTGGTGTACTGCCTTCGTCACAGTGAGATGTTCAACTCTGGCGTACTGCCTTCGTCACATTGAGGTGTTCAACTCTGGTGTACTGCCTTCGTCACACTGAGGTGTGCAACTCTGGTGTACTGTATTCGTCACATTGAGGTGTTCAACTTTGGTGTACTGCCTTCGTCACATTAAGGTGTTCAACTCTGGTGTACTGCCTTCGTCACACTGAGGTGTTCAACTCTGGTGTACTGCCTTCGTCACACTGAGGTGTTTATCTCTGGTGTACTGCCTTCGTCAAATTGAGGTGTTCAACTCTGGCGTACTGCCTTCGTCACATTGAGGTGTTCAACTCTGGCGTACTGCCTTCGTCACATTGAGGTGTTCAACTCTGATGTACTGCCTTCGGCACACTGAGGTGTTTATCTCTGGTGTACTGCCTTCGTCACATTGAGGTGTTCAACTCTGGCGTACTGCCTTCGTCACATTGAGGTGTTCAACTCTGGCGTACTGCCTTCGTCACATTGAGGTGTTCAACTCTGATGTACTGCCTTCGTCACACTGAGGTGTTTATCTCTGGTGTACTGCCTTCGTCACACTGAGGTGTATATCTGGTGTACTCCCTTCGTCACACTGAGGTGTTTATCTCTGGTGTACTCCCTTCGTCACATTGAGATGTTCAACTCTGGTGTACTCCCTTCGTCACACTGAGGTGTTTATCTCTGGTGTACTGCCTTCGTCACATTGAGATGTTCAACTCTGGTGTACTCCCTTCGTCACACTGAGGTGTTTATCTCTGGTGTACTCCCTTCGTCACATTGAGATGTTCAACTCTGGTGTACTGCCTTCGTCACATTGAGGTGTTCAACTCTGGTGTACTGCCTTCGTCACATTGAGGTTTTTATCTCTGGTGTACTCCCTTCGTCACACTGAGGTGTGCAACTCTGGTGTACTCCCTTCGTCACACTGAGGTGTTCAACTCTGGTGTACTGCCTTCATCACACTGAGGTGTTCAACTCTGGTGTACTGCCTTCGTCACACTGAGGTGTTCAACTCTGGTGTACTGCCTTCGTCACATTGAGGTGTTCAACTAGGGTATACTACCTTCGTCACATTGAGGTGGTCAACTCTGGTGTACTGCCTTCGTCACATTGAGATGTTTATCTCTGGTGTACTGCCTTCGTCACATTGAGGTGTTCAACTCTGGTGTACTGCCTTCATCACATTGAGGTGTTCAACTCTGGTGTACTGCCTTCATCACACTGAGGTGTTCAACTCTGGTGTACTGCCTTCGTCACACTGAGGTGTGCAACTCTGGTGTACTGCCTTCGTCACATTGAGGTGTTCAACTCCGGTATACTCCCTTCGTCACATTGAGGTGTTCAAATCTGGTGTACTGCCTTCGTCACATTGAGATGTTTATCTCTGGTGTACTGCCTTCGTCACATTGAGGTGTTCAACTCCGGTATACTCCCTTCGTCACATTGAGGTGTTCAACTCCGGTATACTCCCTTCGCCACATTGAGGTGTTCAACTCTGGTATACTGCCTTCGTCACATTGAGGTGTTTATCTCTGGTGTACTGCCTTCGTCACACTGAGGTGTTTATCTCTGGTGTACTCCCTTCGTCACATTGAGGTGTTTATCTCTGGTGTACTGCCTTCGTCACATTGAGGTGTTTATCTCTGGTGTACAGCCTTCGTCACACTGAGGTGTTTATCTCTGGTGTACTGCCTTCGTCACATTGAGATGTTCAAATCTGGTGTACTGCCTTCGTCACACTGAGATGTTCAACTCTGGTGTACTGCCTTCGTCACATTGAGGTGTATATCTGGTGTACTACCTTCGTCACACTGAGATGTTTATCTCTGATGTACTCCCTTCGTCACACTGAGGTGTTTATCTCTGGTGTACTCCCTTCGTCACACTGAGGTGTTCAACTCTGGTGTACTCCCTTCGTCACATTGAGGTGTGCAACTCTGTTGTACTCCCTTCGTCACACTGAGGTGTTCAACTCTGGTGTACTCTCTTCGGCACACTGAGGTGTGCAACTCTGGTGTAATCCCTTCGGCACACTGAGGTGTGCAACTCTGGTGTACTGCCTTCATCACATTGAGGTGTGCAACTCTGGTGTACTGCCTTCGTCACACTGAGGTGTGCAACTCTGGTGTACTCCCTTCGTCACACTGAGGTGTTCAACTCTGGTGTACTCCCTTCGTCACACTGAGGTGTGCAACTCTGGTGTACTCCCTTCGTCACACTGAGGTGTGCAACTCAGGTGTACTCCTTTCGTCACACTGAGGTGTTCAACTCTGGTGTACTGCCTTCGTCACACTGAGGTGTGCAACTCTGGTGTACTGCCTTCGTCACACTGAGGTGTTCAACTCTGGTGTACTGCCTTCGTCACACTGAGGTGTGCAACTCTGGTGTACTCCCTTCGTCACATTGAGGTGTTCAAATCTGGTGTACTGCCTTCGTCACACTGAGGTGTTCAACTCTGGTGTACTCCCTTCGGCACACTGAGGTGTGCAACTCTGGTGTACTTCCTTCGGCACACTGAGGTGTGCAACTCTGGTGTACTGCCTTCATCACATTGAGGTGTGCAACTCTGGTGTACTGCTTCGTCACACTGAGGTGTGCAACTCTGGTGTACTCCCTTCGTCACACTGAGGTGTTCAACTCTGGTGTACTGCCTTCGTCACACTGAGGTGTGCAACTCTGGTGTACTCCCTTCGTCACACTGAGGTGTTTATCTCTGGTGTACTGTATTCGTCACACTGAGGTGTTCAACTCTGGTGTACTCCCTTCGTCACACTGAGGTGTGCAACTCTGGTGTACTCCCTTCGTCACACTGAGGTGTTCAACTCTGGTGTACTGCCTTCATCACATTGAGGTGTGCAACTCTGGTGTACTGCCTTCGTCACACTGAGATGTGTAACTCTGGTGTACTCCCTTCGTCACACTGAGATGTGCAACTCTGGTGTACTCCCTTCGTCACATTGAGGTGTGCAACTCTGGTGTACTCCCTTCGTCACACTGAGGTGTTCAACTCTGGTGTACTCCCTTCGGCACACTGAGGTGTGCAACTCTGGTGTACTCCCTTCGGCACACTGAGGTGTACAATTCTGGTGTACTGCCTTCATCACATTGAGGTGTGTATCTCTGGTGTACTGTATTCGTCACACTGAGGTGTTCAACTCTGATGTACTGCCTTCGGCACACTGAGGTGTTTATCTCTGATGTACTGCCTTCGTCACACTGAGGTGTATATCTGGTGTACTCCCTTCGTCACACTGAGGTGTTTATCTCTGGTGTACTCCCTTCGTCACATTGAGATGTTCAACTCTGGTGTACTCCCTTCGTCACACTGAGGTGTTTATCTCTGGTGTACTGCCTTCGTCACATTGAGATGTTCTACTCTGGTGTACTCCCTTCGTCACACTGAGGTGTTTATCTCTGGTGTACTCCCTTCGTCACATTGAGATGTTCAACTCTGGTGTACTGCCTTCGTCACATTGAGGTGTTCAACTCTGGTGTACTGCCTTCGTCACATTGAGGTGTATATCTGGTGTACTACCTTCGTCACACTGAGGTGTGCAACTCTGGTGTACTCCCTTCGTCACACTGAGGTGTTCAACTCTGGTGTACTTGCCTTCATCACACTGAGGTGTTCAACTCTGGTGTACTGCCTTCGTCACACTGAGGTGTTCAACCCTGGTGTACTGCCTTCGTCACATTGAGGTGTTCAACTAGGGTATACTCCCTTCGTCACATTGAGGTGGTCAACTCTGGTGTACTGCCTTCGTCACATTGAGATGTTTATCTCTGGTGTACTGCCTTCGTCACATTGAGGTGTTCAACTCTGGTGTACTGCCTTCATCACATTGAGGTGTTCAACTCTGGTGTACTGCCTTCATCACACTGAGGTATTCAACTCTGGTGTACTGCCTTCGTCACACTGAGGTGTGCAACTCTGGTGTACTGCCTTCGTCACATTGAGGTGTTCAACTCCGGTATTCTCCCTTCGTCACATTGAGGTGTTCAACTCTGGTGTACTGCCTTCGTCACATTGAGATGTTTATCTCTGGTGTACTGCCTTCGTCACATTGAGGTGTTCAACTCCGGTATACTCCCTTCGTCACATTGAGGTGTTCAACTCTGGTGTACTGCCTTCATCACACTGAGGTGTTCAACTCTGGTGTACTGCCTTCGTCACACTGAGGTGTGCAACTCTGGTGTACTGCCTTCGTCACATTGAGGTGTTCAACTCCGGTATTCTCCCTTCGTCACATTGAGGTGTTCAACTCTGGTGTACTGCCTTCGTCACATTGAGATGTTTATCTCTGGTGTACTGCCTTCGTCACATTGAGTGTTCAACTCCGGTATACTCCCTTCGTCACATTGAGGTGTTCAACTCCGGTATACTGCCTTCAGTCACACTTGAGGTGTTCAACTCCGGTATACTCCCTTCGCCACATTGAGGTGTTTCAACTCTGGTGATACTGCCTTCGTCACATTGAGGTGTTTATCTCTGGTGTACTCCCTTCGTCACATTGAGGTGTTTATCTCTGGTGTACTGCCTTCGTCACATTGAGTGTTTTATCTCTGGTGTACTGCCTTCGTCACACTGAGGTGTTTAATCTCTGGTGTAACTGCCTTCGTCACATTGAGATGTTCAAATCTGGTGTACTGCCTTCGTCACACTGAGATGTTCAACTCTGGTGTACTGCCTTCGTCACATTGAGGTGTATATCTGGTGTACTACCTTCGTCACACTGAGATGTTTATCTCTGTGTACTCCCTTCGTCACACTGAGGTGTTTATCTCTGGTGTACACCCTTCGTCACACTGAGGTGTTCAACTCTGGTGTACTCCCTTCGTCACATTGAGGTGTGCAACTCTGGTGTACTCCCTTCGTCACACTGAGGTGTTCAACTCTGGTGTACTCTCTTCGGCACACTGAGGTGTGCAACTCTGGTGTAATCCTTCGGCACACTGAGGTGTGCAACTCTGGTGTACTGCCTTCATCACATTGAGGTGTGCAACTCTGGTGTACTGCCTTCGTCACACTGAGGTGTGCAACTCTGGTGTACTCCCTTCGTCACACTGAGGTGTTCAACTCTGGTGTACTCCCTTCGTCACACTGAGGTGTGCAACTCTGGTGTACCTCCCTTCGTCACACTGAGGTGTGCAACTCAGGTGTACTCCTTTCGTCACACTGAGGTGTTCAACTCTGGTGTACTGCCTTCGTCACACTGAGGTGTGCAAACTCTGGTGTACTCCCTTCGTCACACTGAGGTGTGCAACTCTGGTGTACTGCCTTCAGTCACATTGAGGTGTGCAACTCTGGTGTACTGCCTTCATCACATTGAGGTGTGCAACTCTGGTGTACTGCTTCGTCACACTGAGGTGTGCAACTCTGGTGTACTCCCTTCGTCACACTGAGGTGTTCAACTCTGGTGTACTGCCTTCGTCACACTGAGGTGTGCAACTCTGGTGTACTCCCTTCGTCACACTGAGGTGTGCAACTCTGGTGTACTCCCTTCGTCACACTGAGGTGTGCAACTCTGGTGTACTCCCTTCGGCACACTGAGGTCTGCAACTCTGGTGTACTACCTTCGTCACACTGAGGTGTGCAACTCTGGTGTACTGCCTTCGTCACATTGAGGTGTGTAATCTCTGGTGTACTGCCTTCGTCACACTTGAGGTGTGCAACTCCTGGTATACTCCCTTCGTCACATTGAGGTGTTCAACTCTGGTGTACTGCCTTCATCACACTGAGGTGTTCAACTCTGGTGTACTGCCTTCGTCACACTGAGGTGTGCAACTCTGGTGTACTGCCCTTTGTCACATGAGGTGTTCAACTCTGGTTACTCCCTTCGTCACATTGAGGTGTTCAACTCTGGTGTACTCCCCTTTGTCACACTGAGGTGTTCAACTCTGGTGTACTGCCTTCGTCACACTGAGGTGTTCAACCCGGTGTACTGCCTTCGTCACACTGAGGTTGCAACTCTGGTGTACTCCCCTTTGTCACACTGAGGTGTTCAACTCTGGTGTACTCCCTTCGTCACATTGAGGTGTTCAACTCTGGTGTACTGCCTTCGTCACACTGAGGTGTTCAACTCTGGTGTACTCCCCTTTGTCACACTGAGGTGTGCAACTCGGGGGTACTGCCTTCGTCACATTGAGGTGTTAACTCTGGTGTACTGCCTTCGTCACATTTAGGTGTTCAACTCTGGTGTACTCCTTCGTCACACTGAGGTGTTCAACTCTGGTGTACTGCCTTCGTCACACTGAGGTGTTCAACTCTGGTGTACTGCCTTCGTCACACTGAGGTGTAACTCTGGTGTACTGCCTTCGTCACATTTAGGTGTTTATCTCTGGTGTACTCCCCTTTGTCACATTGAGGTGTTCAACTCTGGTGTACTCCCTTCGTCACATTGAGGTGTTCAACTCCGGTGTACTCCCCTTTGTCACATTGAGGTGTTCAAATCTGGTGTACTCCCTTCGTCACATTTAGGTGTTCAACCCCTGGTGTACTGCCTTCGTCACATGAGGTGTTTAACTCTGGTGTACTCCCCTTTGTCACATTGAGGGTTTTCTCTGGGGTACTGCCTTCGTCACATTGAGGTGTTTAACTCTGGTGTACTGCCTTCGTCACACTGAGGTGTTTTTTTTTCTGGTGTACTGCCTTCGTCACACTGAGGTTTCAACTCTGGTGTACTGCCTTCGTCACATGAGGTGTTCAACTCTGGTGTACTGCCTTCGTCACATTGAGGTGTATATCTGGTGTACTCCCCTTCGTCACACTGAGATGTTTATCTCTGATGTACTCCCTTCGTCACACTGAGGTGTTGCAATCTCTGGTGTACTACCCTTCGTCACACTGAGGTGTTCAACTCTGGTGTACTGCCTTCGTCACATTGAGGTGTGCAACTCTGGTGTACTGCCTTCATCACATTGAGGTGTGCAACTCTGGTGTACTGCTTCGTCACACTGAGGTGTGCAACTCTGGTGTACTCCCTTCGTCACACTGAGGTGTTCAACTCTGGTGTACTGCCTTCGTCACACTGAGGTGTCAACTCTGGTGTACTCCCTTCGTCACACTGAGGTGTGCAACTCTGGTGTACTCCCTTCGTCACACTGAGGTGTGCAACTCTGGTGTACTCCCTTCGGCACACTGAGGTCTGCAACTCTGGTGTACTACCTTCGTCACACTGAGGTGTGCAACTCTGGTGTACTGCCTTCGTCACATTGAGGTGTGCAACTCTGGTGTACTGCCTTCGTCACACTGAGGTGTGCAACTCTGGTGTACTCCCTTCGTCACATTGAGGTGTGCAACTCTGGTGTACTCCCTTCGTCACACTGAGGTGTTCAACTCTGGTGTACTCCCTTCGGCACACTGAGGTGTGCAACTCTGGTGTACTCCCTTCGGCACACTGAGGTTTGCAACTCTGGTGTACTGCCTTTATCACATTGAGGTGTGCAACTCTGGTGTACTGCTTCGTCACACTGAGGTGTGCAACTCTGGTGTACTGTATTCGTCACACTGAGGTGTTCAACTCTGATGTACTGCCTTCGGCACACTGAGGTGTTTATCTCTGGTGTACTGCCTTCGTCACACTGAGGTGTATATCTGCTGTACTCCCTTCGTCACACTGAGGTGTTTATCTCTGGTGTACTCCCTTCGTCACATTGAGATGTTCAACTCTGGTGTACTCCCTTCGTCACACTGAGGTGTTTATCTTTGGTGTACTGCCTTCGTCACATTGAGATGTTCTACTCTGGTGTACTCCCTTCGTCACACTGAGGTGTTTATCTCTGGTGTACTGCCCTTCGTCACATTGAGGTGTTCAACTCTGGTGTACTGCCTTCGTCACATTGAGGTGTTCAACTCTGGTGTACTGCCTTCGTCACATTGAGGTGTATACTCTGGTGTACTACCTTCGTCACACTGAGGTGTGCAACTCTGGTGTACTCCCTTCGTCACACTGAGGTGTTCAACTCTGGTGTACTGCCTTCATCACACTGAGGTGTTCAACTCTGGTGTACTGCCTTCGTCACACTGAGGTGTTCAACCCTGGTGTACTGCCTTCGTCACATTGAGGTGTTCAACTCGGGTATACTCCCTTCGTCACATTGAGGTGGTCAACTCTGGTGTACTGCCTTCGTCACATTGAGATGTTTATCTCTGGTGTACTGCCTTCGTCACATTGAGGTGTTCAACTCTGGTGTACTGCCTTCATCACATTGAGGTGTTCAACTCTGGTGTTACTGCCTTCATCACACTGAGGTGTTCAACTCTGGTGTACTGCCTTCGTCACACTGAGGTGTGCAACTCTGGTGTACTGCCTTCGTCACATTGAGGTGTTCAACTCGGGTATTCTCCCTTCGTCACATTGAGATGTTTCAACTCTGGTGTACTGCCTTCGTCACATTGAGATGTTATCTCTGGTGTACTGCCCTTCGTCACATTGAGGTGTTCAACTCCGGTATACTCCCTTCGTCACATTGAGGTGTTCAACTCTGGTGTACTGCCTTCATCACACTGAGGTGTTCAACTCTGGTGTACTGCCTTCGTCACACTGAGGTGTGCAACTCTGGTGTACTGCCTTCGTCACATTGAGGTGTTCAACTCCGGTATTCTCCCTTCGTCACATTGAGGTGTTCAACTCTGGTGTACTGCCTTCGTCACATTGAGATGTTTATCTCTGGTGTACTGCCTTCGTCACATTGAGGTGTTCAACTCCGGTATACTTCCTTCGTCACATTGAGGTGTTCAACTCCGGTATACTCCCTTCGTCACATTGAGGTGTTCAACTCCGGTATACTCCCTTCGCCACATTGAGGTGTTCAACTCTGGTATACTGCCTTCGTCACATTGAGGTGTTTATCTCTGGTGTACTGCCTTCGTCACACTGAGGTGTTTATCTCTGGTGTACTCCCTTCGTCACATTGAGGTGTTTATCTCTGGTGTACTGCCTTCGTCACATTGAGGTGTTTATCTCTGGTGTACTGCCTTCGTCACACTGAGGTGTTTATCTCTGGTGTACTGCCTTCGTCACATTGAGATGTTCAAATCTGGTGTACTGCCTACGTCACACTGAGATGTTCAACTCTGGTGTACTGCCTTCGTCACATTGAGGTGTATATCTGGTGTACTACCTTCGTCACACTGAGATGTTTATCTCTGATGTACTCCCTTCGTCACACTGAGGTGTTTATCTCTGGTGTACTCCCTTCGTCACACTGAGGTGTTCAACTCTGGTGTACTCCCTTCGTCACATTGAGGTGTGCAACTCTGGTGTACTCCCTTCGTCACACTGAGGTGTTCAACTCTGGTGTACTCTCTTCGGCACACTGAGGTGTGCAACTCTGGTGTACTGCCTTCAGGCACACTTGAGGTGTGCAACTCTGGTGTACTGCCTTCATCACATGAGGTGTGCAAGCTTCCACACTGAGGTGTGCAACTCTGGTGTACTCCCTTCGTCACACTGAGGTGTTCAACTCTGGTGTACTCCCTTCGTCACACTGAGGTGTGCAACTCTGGTGTACTCCCTTCGTCACACTGAGGTGTGCAACTCAGGTGTACTCCTTTCGTCACACTGATGTGTTCAACTCTGGTGTACTGCCTTCGTCACACTGAGGTGTGCAACTCTGGTGTACTCCCTTCGTCACACTGAGGTGTGCAACTCAGGTGTACTGCCTTCGTCACATTGAGGTGTGCAACTCTGGTGTACTGCCTTCGTCACACTGAGGTGTGCAACTCTGGTGTACTCCCTTCGTCACATTGAGGTGTGCAACTCTGGTGTACTGCCTTCGTCACACTGAGGTGTTCAACTCTGGTGTACTCCCTTCGGCACACTGAGGTGTGCAACTCTGGTGTACTCCCTTCGGCACACTGAGGTGTGCAACTCTGGTGTACTGCCTTCATCACATTGAGGTGTGCAACTCTGGTGTACTGCTTCGTCACACTGAGGTGTACAACTCTGGTGTACTCCCTTCGTCACACTGAGGTGTTCAACTCTGGTGTACTGCCTTCGTCACACTGAGGTGTTCAACTCTGGTGTACTCCCTTCGTCACACTGAGGTGTGCAACTCTGGTGTACTCCCTTCGTCACACTGAGGTGTGCAACTCTGGTGTACTCCCTTCGGCACACTGAGGTCTGCAACTCTGGTGTACTACCTTCGTCACACTGAGGTGTGCAACTCTGGTGTACTGCCTTCGTCACATTGAGGTGTGCAACTCTGGTGTACTGCCTTCGTCACACTGAGGTGTGCAACTCTGGTGTACTCCCTTCGTCACATTGAGGTGTGCAACTCTGGTGTACTCCCTTCGTCACACTGAGGTGTTCAACTCTGGTGTACTCCCTTCGGCACACTGAGGTGTGCAACTCTGGTGTACTCCCTTCGGCACACTGAGGTGTGCAACTCTGGTGTACTGCCTTCATCACATTGAGGTGTGCAACTCTGGTGTACTGCTTCGTCACACTGAGGTGTGCAACTCTGGTGTACTCCCTTCGTCACACTGAGGTGTTCAACTCTGGTGTACTGCCTTCGTCACACTGAGGTGTGCAACTCTGGTGTACTCCCTTCGTCACACTGAGGTGTTTATCTCTGGTGTACTGTATTCGTCACACTGAGGTGTTCAACTCTGGTGTACTCCCTTCGTCACACTGAGGTGTGCAACTCTGGTGTACTCCCTTCGTCACACTGAGGTGTTCAACTCTGGTGTACTGCCTTCATCACATTGAGGTGTGCAACTCTGGTGTACTGCCTTCGTCACACTGAGATGTGTAACTCTGGTGTACTCCCTTCGTCACACTGAGGTGTGCAACTCTGGTGTACTCCCTTCGTCACATTGAGGTGTGCAACTCTGGTGTACTCCCTTCGTCACACTGAGGTGTTCAACTCTGGTGTACTCCCTTCGGCACACTGAGGTGTGCAACTCTGGTGTACTCCCTTCGGCACACTGAGGTGTGCAATTCTGGTGTACTGCCTTCATCACATTGAGGTGTGCAACTCTGGTGTACTGCCTTCGTCACACTGAGGTGTGCAACTCTGGTGTACTCCCTTCGTCACACTGAGGTGTTCAACTCTGGTGTACTGCCTTCGTCACACTGAGGTGTGCAACTCTGGTGTACTCCCTTCGTCACACTGAGGTGTGCAACTCTGGTGTACTGCCTTCATCACATTGAGGTGTGCAACTCTGGTGTACTGCCTTCGTCACACTGAGGTGTGCAACTCTGGTGTACTCCCTTCGTCACACTGAGGTGTGCAACTCTGGTGTACTCCCTTCGTCACACTGAGGTGGTCAACTCTGGTGTACTGCCTTCGTCACACTGAGGTGTGCAACTCTGGTGTACTCCCTTCGTCACACTTAGGTGTGCAACTCTGGTGTACTCCCTTCGTCACACTGAGGTGTGCAACTCTGGTGTACTCCCTTCGTCACACTGAGGTGTGCAACTCTGGTGTACTGCCTTCGTCACACTGAGGTGTTCAACTATGGTGTACTCCCTTCGTCACACTGAGGTGTATATCTCTGGTGTACTGTATTCGTCACACTGAGGTGTTCAACTCTGATGTACTGCCTTCGGCACACTGAGGTGTTTATCTCTGGTGTACTGCCTTCGTCACACTGAGGTGTATATCTGGTGTACTCCCTTCGTCACACTGAGGTGTTTATCTCTGGTGTACTCCCTTCGTCACATTGAGATGTTCAACTCTGGTGTACTCCCTTCGTCACACTGAGGTGTTTATCTTTGGTGTACTGCCTTCGTCACATTGAGATGTTCTACTCTGGTGTACTCCCTTCGTCACACTGAGGTGTTTATCTCTGGTGTACTCCCTTCGTCACATTGAGATGTTCAATTCTGGTGTACTGCCTTCGTCACATTGAGGTGTTCAACTCTGGTGTACTGCCTTCGTCACATTGAGGTGTATATCTGGTGTACTACCTTCGTCACACTGAGGTGTGCAACTCTGGTGTACTCCCTTCGTCACACTGAGGTGTTCAACTCTGGTGTACTGCCTTCATCACACTGAGGTGTTCAACTCTGGTGTACTGCCTTCGTCACACTGAGTTGTTCAACCCTGGTGTACTGCCTTCGTCACATTGAGGTGTTCAACTAGGGTATACTCCCTTCGTCACATTGAGGTGGTCAACTCTGGTGTACTGCCTTCGTCACATTGAGATGTTTATCTCTGGTGTACTGCCTTCGTCACATTGAGGTGTTCAACTCTGGTGTACTGCCTTCATCACATTGAGGTGTTCAACTCTGGTGTACTGCCTTCATCACACTGAGGTGTTCAACTCTGGTGTACTGCCTTCGTCACACTGAGGTGTGCAACTCTGGTGTACTGCCTTCGTCACATTGAGGTGTTCAACTCCGGTATTCTCCCTTCGTCACATTGAGGTGTTCAACTCTGGTGTACTGCCTTCGTTACATTGAGATGTTTATCTCTGGTGTACTGCCTTCGTCACATTGAGGTGTTCAACTCCGGTATACTCCCTTCGTCACATTGAGGTGTTCAACTCCGGTATACTCCCTTCGTCACATTGAGGTGTTCAACTCTGGTGTACTGCCTTCGTCACATTGAGGTGTTTATCTCTGGTGTACTGCCTTCGTCACACTGCGGTGTTTATCTCTGGTGTACTCAATTCGTCACATTGAGGTGTTTATCTCTGGTGTACTGCCTTCGTCACATTGAGGTGTTTATCTCTGGTGTACTGCCTTCGTCACACTGAGGTTTTTATCTCTGGTGTACTGCCTTCGTCACATTGAGATGTTCAACTCTGGTGTACTGCCTTCGTCACACTGAGATGTTCAACTCTGGTGTACTGCCTTCGTCACATTGAGGTGTATATCTGGTGTACTACCTTCGTCACACTGAGATGTTTATCTCTGATGTACTCCCTTCGTCACACTGAGGTGTTTATCTCTGGTGTACTCCCTTCGTCACACTGACGTGTTCAACTCTGGTGTACTCCCTTCGGCACACTGAGGTGTGCAACTCTGGTGTACTGCCTTCATCACATTGAGGTGTGCAACTCTGGTGTACTGCCTTCGTCACACTGAGGTGTGCAACTCTGGTGTACTCCCTTCGTCACACTGAGGTGTGCAACTCTGGTGTACTCCCTTCGTCACACTGAGGTGTTCAACTCTGGTGTACTGCCTTCGTCACACTGAGGTGTTCAACTCTGGTGTACTGCCTTCGTCACACTGAGGTGTGCAACTCTGGTGTACTGCCTTCGTCACACTGAGGTGTTCAACTCTGGTGTACTCCCTTCGGCACACTGAGGTGTGCAACTCTGGTGTACTCCCTTCGGCACACTGAGGTGTGCAACTCTGGTGTACTGCCTTCATCACATTGAGGTGTGCAACTCTGGTGTACTGCTTCGTCACACTGAGGTGTGCAACTCTGGTGTACTCCCTTCGTCACACTGAGGTGTTCAACTCTGGTGTACTGCCTTCGTCACACTGAGGTGTGCAACTCTGGTGTACTCCCTTCGTCACACTGAGGTGTGCAACTCTGGTGTACTGCCTTCGTCACATTGAGGTGTGCAACTCTGGTGTACTGCCTTCGTCACACTGAGGTGTGCAACTCTGGTGTACTCCCTTCGTCACATTGAGGTGTGCAACTCTGGTGTACTCCCTTCGTCACACTGAGGTTTTCAACTCTGGTGTACTCCCTTCGGCACACTGAGGTGTGCAACTCTGGTGTACTCCCTTCGGCACACTGAGGTGTGCAACTCTGGTGTACTGCCTTCATCACATTGAGGTGTGCAACTCTGGTGTACTGCTTCGTCACACTGAGGTGTGCAACTCTGGTGTACTCCCTTCGTCACACTGAGGTGTTCAACTCTGGTGTACTGCCTTCGTCACACTGAGGTGTGCAACTCTGGCGTACTCCCTTCGTCACATTGAGATGTTCAACTCTGGTGTACTGCCTTCGTCACATTGAGGTGTTCAACTCTGGTGTACTGCCTTCGTCACACTGAGGTGTGCAACTCTGGCGTACTCCCTTCGTCACATTGAGATGTTCAACTCTGGTGTACTGCCTTCGTCACATTGAGGTGTTCAACTCTGGTGTACTGCCTTCGTCACATTGAGGTATTTATCTCTGGTGTACACCCTTCGGCACACTAAGGTGTTCAACTCTGGTGTACTCCCTTCGTCACACTGAGGTGTGCAACTCTGGTGTACTCCCTTCGTCACACTGAGGTGTTCAACTCTGGTGTACTGCCTTCATCACACTGAGGTGTTCAACTCTGGTGTACTGCCTTCGTCACACTGAGGTGTTCAACTCTGGTGTACTGCCTTCGTCACATTGAGGTGTTCAACTAGGGTATACACCCTTCGTCACATTGAGGTGGTCAACTCTGGTGTACTGCCTTCGTCACATCGAGATGTTTATCTCTGGTGTACTGCCTTCGTCACATTGAGGTGTTCAACTCTGGTGTACTGCCTTCATCACATTGAGGTGTTCAACTCTGGTGTACTGCCTTCATCACACTGAGGTGTTCAACTCTGGTGTACTGCCTTCGTCACACTGAGGTGTGCAACTCTGGTGTACTGCCTTCGTCACATTGAGGTGTTCAACTCCGGTATTCTCCCTTCGTCACATTGAGGTGTTCAACTCTGGTGTACTGCCTTCGTCACATTGAGATGTTTATCTCTGGTGTACTGCCTTCGTCACATTGAGGTGTTCAACTCCGGTATACTCCCTTCGTCACATTGAGGTGTTCAACTCCGGTATACTCCCTTCGTCACATTGAGGTGTTCAACTCTGGTGTACTGCCTTCGTCACATTGAGGTGTTTATCTCTGGTGTACTGCCTTCGTCACACTGAGGTGTTTATCTCTGGTGTACTCCCTTCGTCACATTGAGGTGTTTATCTCTGGTGTACTGCCTTCGTCACATTGAAGTGTTTATCTCTGGTGTACTGCCTTCGTCACACTGAGTTGTTTATCTCTGGTGTACTGCCTTCGTCACATTGAGATGTTCAACTCTGGTGTACTGCCTTCGTCACACTGAGATGTTCAACTCTGGTGTACTGCCTTCGTCACATTGAGGTGTATATCTGGTGTACTACCTTCGTCACACTGAGATGTTTATCTCTGATGTACTCCCTTCGTCACACTGAGGTGTTTGTCTCTGGTGTACTCCCTTCGTCACATTGAGGTGTTTATCTCTGGTGTACTGCCTTCGTCACATTGAGGTGTTATCTCTGGTGTACTGCCTTCGTCACACTGAGGTGTTTATCTCTGGTGTACTGCCTTTGTCACATTGAGATGTTCAAATCTGGTGTACTGCCTACGTCACACTGAGATGTTCAACTCTGGTGTACTGCCTTCGTCACATTGAGGTGTATATCTGGTGTACTACCTTCGTCACACTGAGATGTTTATCTCTGATGTACTCCCTTCGTCACACTGAGGTGTTTATCTCTGGTGTACTCCCTTCGTCACACTGAGGTGTTCAACTCTGGTGTACTCCCTTCGTCACATTGAGGTGTGCAACTCTGGTGTACTCCCTTCGTCACACTGAGGTGTTCAACTCTGGTGTACTCCTCTTCGGCACACTGAGGTGTGCAACTCTGGTGTAATCCCTTCGGCACACTGAGGTGTGCAACTCTGGTGTACTGCCTTCATCACATTGAGGTGTGCAACTCTGGTGTACTGCCTTCGTCACACTGAGGTGTGCAACTCTGGTGTACTCCCTTCGTCACACTGAGGTGTTCAACTCTGGTGTACTCCCTTCGTCACACTGAGGTGTGCAACTCTGGTGTACTCCCTTCGTCACACTGAGGTGTGCAACTCAGGTGTACTCCTTTCGTCACACTGATGTGTTCAACTCTGGTGTACTGCCTTCGTCACACTGAGGTGTGCAACTCTGGTGTACTCCCTTCGTCACACTGAGGTGTGCAACTCTGGTGTACTGCCTTCGTCACATTGAGGTGTGCAACTCTGGTGTACTGCCTTCGTCACACTGAGGTGTTCAACTCTGGTGTACTGCCCTTCGTCACATTGAGGTGTGCAACTCTGGTGTACTGCCTTCGTCACACTGAGGTGTTCAACTCTGGTGTACTCCCTTCGGCACACTGAGGTGTGCAACTCTGGTGTACTCCCTTCGTCACACTGAGGTGTGCAACTCTGGTGTACTGCCTTCATCACATTGAGGTGTGCAACTCTGGTGTACTGCCTTCGTCACACTGAGGTGTGCAACTCTGGTGTACTCCTTCGTCACACTGAGGTGTTCAACTCTGGTGTACTGCCTTCGTCACACTGAGGTGTTCAACTCTGGTGTACTCCCTTCGTCACACTGAGGTGTGCAACTCTGGTGTACTCCCTTCGTCACACTGAGGTGTGCAACTCTGGTGTACTCCCTTCGGCACACTGAGGTCTGCAACTCTGGTGTACTACCTTCGTCACACTGAGGTGTGCAACTCTGGTGTACTGCCTTCGTCACATTGAGGTGTGCAACTCTGGTGTACTGCCTTCGTCACACTGAGGTGTGCAACTCTGGTGTACTCCCTTCGTCACATTGAGGTGTGCAACTCTGGTGTACTCCCTTCGTCACACTGAGGTGTTCAACTCTGGTGTACTCCCTTCGGCACACTGAGGTGTGCAACTCTGGTGTACTTCCTTCGGCACACTGAGGTGTGCAACTCTGGTGTACTGCCTTCATCACATTGAGGTGTGCAACTCTGGTGTACTGCTTCGTCACACTGAGGTGTGCAACTCTGGTGTACTCCCTTCGTCACACTGAGGTGTTCAACTCTGGTGTACTGCCTTCGTCACACTGAGGTGTGCAACTCTGGTGTACTCCCTTCGTCACACTGAGGTGTTTATCTCTGGTGTACTGTATTCGTCACACTGAGGTGTTCAACTCTGGTGTACTCCCTTCGTCACACTGAGGTGTGAAACTCTGGTGTACTCCCTTCGTCACACTGAGGTGTTCAACTCTGGTGTACTGCCTTTATCACATTGAGGTGTGCAACTCTGGTGTACTGCCTTCGTCACACTGAGATGTGTAAATCTGGTGTACTCCCTTCGTCACACTGAGGTGTGCAACTCTGGTGTACTCCCTTCGTCACATTGAGGTGTGCAACTCTGGTGTACTCCCTTCGTCACACTGAGGTGTTCAACTCTGGTGTACTCCCTTCGGCACACTGAGGTGTGCAACTCTGGTGTACTCCCTTCGGCACACTGAGGTGTGCAATTCTGGTGTACTGCCTTCATCACATTGAGGTGTGCAACTCTGGTGTACTCCCTTCGTCACACTGAGGTGTGCAACTCTGGTGTACTCCCTTCGTCACACTGAGGTGTTCAACTCTGGTGTACTGCCTTCGTCACACTGAGGTGTGCAACTCTGGTGTACTCCCTTCGTCACACTGAGGTGTGCAACTCTGGTGTACTGCCTTCATCACATTGAGGTGTGCAACTCTGGTGTACTGCCTTCGTCACACTGAGGTGTGCAACTCTGGTGTACTCCCTTCGTCACACTGAGGTGTGCAACTCTGGTGTACTCCCTTCGTCACACTGAGGTGGTCAACTCTGGTGTACTGCCTTCGTCACACTGAGGTGTGCAACTCTGGTGTACTCCCTTCGTCACACTTAGGTGTGCAACTCTGGTGTACTCCCTTCGTCACACTGAGGTGTGCAACTCTGGTGTACTCCCTTCGTCACACTGAGGTGTGCAACTCTGGTGTACTGCCTTTGTCACACTGAGGTGTTCAACTTTGGTGTACTCCCTTCGTCACACTGAGGTGTATATCTCTGGTGTACTGTATTCGTCACACTGAGGTGTTCAACTCTGATGTACTGCCTTCGGCACACTGAGGTGTTTATCTCTGGTGTACTGCCTTCGTCACACTGAGGTGTATATCTGGTGTACTCCCTTCGTCACACTGAGGTGTTTATCTCTGGTGTACTCCCTTCGTCACATTGAGATGTTCAACTCTGGTGTACTCCCTTCGTCACACTGAGGTGTTTATCTTTGGTGTACTGCCTTCGTCACATTGAGATGTTCTACTCTGGTGTACTCCCTTCGTCACACTGAGGTGTTTATCTCTGGTGTACTCCCTTCGTCACATTGAGATGTTCAACTCTGGTGTACTGCCTTCGTCACATTGAGGTGTTCAACTCTGGTGTACTGCCTTCGTCACATTGAGGTGTATATCTGGTGTACTACCTTCGTCACACTGAGGTGTGCATTTCTGGTGTACTCCCTTCGTCACACTGAGGTGTTCAACTCTGGTGTACTGCCTTCATCACACTGAGGTGTTCAACTCTGGTGTACTGCCTTCGTCACACTGAGGTGTTCAACCCTGGTGTACTGCCTTCGTCACATTGAGGTGTTCACTAGGGTATACTCCCTTCGTCACATTGAGGTGGTCAACTCTGGTGTACTGCCTTCGTCACATTGAGATGTTTATCTCTGGTGTACTGCCTTCGTCACATTGAGGTGTTCAACTCTGGTGTACTGCCTTCATCACATTGAGGTGTTCAACTCTGGTGTACTGCCTTCATCACACTGAGGTGTTCAACTCTGGTGTACTGCCTTCGTCACACTGAGGTGTGCAACTCTGGTGTACTGCCTTCGTCACATTGAGGTGTTCAACTCCGGTATTCTCCCTTCGTCACATTGAGGTGTTCAACTCTGGTGTACTGCCTTCGTTACATTGAGATGTTTATCTCTGGTGAACTGCCTTCGTCACATTGAGGTGTTCAACTCCGGTATACTCCCTTCGTCACATTGAGGTGTTCAACTCCGGTATACTCCCTTCGTCACATTGAGGTGTTCAACTCTGGTGTACTGCCTTCGTCACATTGAGGTGTTTATCTCTGGTGTACTGCCTTCGTCACACTGCGGTGTTTATCTCTGGTGTACTCAATTCGTCACATTGAGGTGTTTATCTCTGGTGTACTGCCTTCGTCACATTGAGGTGTTTATCTCTGGTGTACTGCCTTCGTCACACTGAGGTTTTTATCTCTGGTGTACTGCCTTCGTCACATTGAGATGTTCAACTCTGGTGTACTGCCTTCGTCACACTGAGATGTTCAACTCTGGTGTACTGCCTTCGTCACATTGAGGTGTATATCTGGTGTACTACCTTCGTCACACTGAGATGTTTATCTCTGATGTACTCCCTTCGTCACACTGAGGTGTTTATCTCTGGTGTACTCCCTTCGTCACACTGACGTGTTCAACTCTGGTGTACTCCCTTCGGCACACTGAGGTGTGCAACTCTGGTGTACTGCCTTCATCACATTGAGGTGTGCAACTCTGGTGTACTGCCTTCGTCACACTGAGGTGTGCAACTCTGGTGTACTCCCTTCGTCACACTGAGGTGTGCAACTCTGGTGTACTCCCTTCGTCACACTGAGGTGTTCAACTCTGGTGTACTGCCTTCGTCACACTGAGGTGTGCAACTCTGGTGTACTCCCTTCGTCACACTGAGGTGTGCAACTCTGGTGTACTGCCTTCGTCACATTGAGGTGTGCAACTCTGGTGTACTGCCTTCGTCACACTGAGGTGTGCAACTCTGGTGTACTCCCTTCGTCACATTGAGGTGTGCAACTCTGGTGTACTCCCTTCGTCACACTGAGGTTTTCAACTCTGGTGTACTCCCTTCGGCACACTGAGGTGTGCAACTCTGGTGTACTCCCTTCGGCACACTGAGGTGTGCAACTCTGGTTTACTGCCTTCATCACATTGAGGTGTGCAACTCTGGTGTACTCCCTTCGTCACACTGAGGTGTTCATCTCTGGTGTACTGCCTTCGTCACACTGAGGTGTGCAACTCTGGCGTACTCCCTTCGTCACATTGAGATGTTCAACTCTGGTGTACTGACTTGTGTATAAGAGACAGACTGAGGTGTTCAACTCTGGTGTACTGCCTTCGTCACATTGAGGTATTTATCTCTGGTGTACACCCTTCGGCACACTAAGGTGTTCAACTCTGGTGTACTCCCTTCGTCACACTGAGGTGTGCAACTCTGGTGTACTCCCTTCGTCACACTGAGGTGTTCAACTCTGGTGTACTGCCTTCATCACACTGAGGTGTTCAACTCTGGTGTACTGCCTTCGTCACACTGAGGTGTTCAACTCTGGTGTACTGCCTTCGTCACATTGAGGTGTTCAACTAGGGTATACACCCTTCGTCACATTGAGGTGGTCAACTCTGGTGTACTGCCTTCGTCACATCGAGATGTTTATCTCTGGTGTACTGCCTTCGTCACATTGAGGTGTTCAACTCTGGTGTAATGCCTTCATCACATTGAGGTGTTCAACTCTGGTGTACTGCCTTCATCACACTGAGGTGTTCAACTCTGGTGTACTGCCTTCGTCACACTGAGGTGTGCAACTCTGGTGTACTGCCTTCGTCACATTGAGGTGTTCAACTCCGGTATTCTCCCTTCGTCACATTGAGGTGTTCAACTCTGGTGTACTGCCTTCGTCACATTGAGATGTTTATCTCTGGTGTACTGCCTTCGTCACATTGAGGTGTTCAACTCCGGTATACTCCCTTCGTCACATTGAGGTGTTCAACTCCGGTATACTCCCTTCGTCACATTGAGGTGTTCAACTCTGGTGTACTGCCTTCGTCACATTCAGGTGTTTATCTCTGGTGTACTGCCTTCGTCACACTGAGGTGTTATCTCTGGTGTACTCCCTTCGTCACATTGAGGTGTTTATCTCTGGTGTACTGCCTTCGTCACATTGAAGTGTTTATCTCTGGTGTACTGCCTTCGTCACACTGAGGTGTTTATCTCTGGTGTACTGCCTTCGTCACATTGAGATGTTCAACTCTGGTGTACTGCCTTCGTCACACTGAGATGTTCAACTCTGGTGTACTGCCTTCGTCACATTGAGGTGTATATCTGGTGTACTACCTTCGTCACACTGAGATGTTTATCTCTGATGTACTCCCTTCGTCACACTGAGGTGTTTATCTCTGGTGTACTCCCTTCGTCACACTGACGTGTTCAACTCTGGTGTACTCCCTTCGGCACACTGAGGTGTGCAACTCTGGTGTACTGCCTTCATCACATTGAGGTGTGCAACTCTGGTGTACTGCCTTCGTCACACTGAGGTGTGCAACTCTGGTGTACTCCCTTCGTCACACTGAGGTGTTCAACTCTGGTGTACTGCCTTCGTCACACTGAGGTGTGCAACTCTGGTGTACTCCCTTCGTCACACTGAGGTGTTCAACTCTGGTGTACTGCCTTCGTCACACTGAGGTGTGCAACTCTGGTGTACTCCCTTCGTCACACTGAGGTGTGCAACTCTGGTGTACTGCCTTCGTCACACTGAGGTGTTCAACTCTGGTGTACTCCCTTCGGCACACTGAGGTGTGCAACTCTGGTGTACTCCCTTCGGCACACTGAGGTGTGCAACTCTGGTGTACTGCCTTCATCACATTGAGGTGTGCAACTCTGGTGTACTGCTTCGTCACACTGAGGTGTGCAACTCTGGTGTACTCACTTCGTCACACTGAGGTGTTCAACTCTGGTGTACTGCCTTCGTCACACTGAGGTGTGCAACTCTTATGTACACCCTTCGTCACACTGAGGTGTGCAACTCTGGTGTACTGCCTTCGTCACATTGAGGTGTGCAACTCTGGTGTACTGCCTTCGTCACACTGAGGTGTGCAACTCTGGTGTACTCCCTTCGTCACATTGAGGTGTGCAACTCTGGTGTACTGCCGTCGTCACATTGAGGTGTTTATCTCTGGTGTACTGCCTTCGTCACACTGAGGTGTTTATCTCTGGTGTACTCCCTTCGTCACATTGAGGTGTTTATCTCTGGTGTACTGCCTTCGTCACATTGAGGTGTTCAACTCTGGTGTACTCCCTTCGGCACACTGAGGTGTGCAATTCTGGTGTACTGCCTTCATCACATTGAGGTGTGCAACTCTGGTGTACTCCCTTCGTCACACTGAGGTGTTCAACTCTGGTGTACTGCCTTCGTCACACTGAGGTGTGCAACTCTGGTGTACTCCCTTCGTCACACTGAGGTGTGCAACTCTGGTGTACTGCCTTCATCACATTGAGGTGTGCAACTCTAGTGTACTGCCTTTGTCACACTGAGGTGTGCATCTCTGGTGTACTCCCTTCGTCACACTGAGGTGTTCAACTCTGGTGTACTCCCTTCGTCACACTGAGGTGTTCAACTCTGGTGTACTGCCTTCGTCACACTGAGGTGTGCAACTCTGATGTACTCCCTTCGTCACACTGAGGTGTGCAACTCTGGTGTACTCCCTTCGTCACACTGAGGTGTGCAACTCTGGTGTACTCCCTTCGTCACACTGAGGTGTGCAACTCTGGTGTACTCCCTTCGTCACACTGAGGTGTGCAACTCTGGTGTACTGCCTTCGTCACACTGAGGTGTTCAACTTTGGTGTACTCCCTTCGTCACACTGAGGTGTTTATCTCTGGTGTACTGTATTCGTCACACTGAGGTGTTCAACTCTGGTGTACTCCCTTCGTCACACTGATGTGTGCAACTCTGGTGTACTCCTTCGTCACACTGAGGTGTTTATCTCTGGTGTACTGTATTCGTCACACTGAGGTGTGCAACTCTGGTGTACTCCCTTCGTCACACTGAGGTGTGCAACTCTGGTGTACTCCCTTCGTCACACTGAGGTGTGCAACTCTGGTGTACTGCCTTTGTCACACTGAGGTGTTCAACTTTGGTGTACTCCCTTCGTCACACTGAGGTGTTTATCTCTGGTGTACTGTATTCGTCACACTGAGATGTTCAACTCTGGTATTCTCCTGCAGCTAACAAACTAAAAAGTTATCGAAGTATGTGGTCTAGGGATATTAAACGATGTTTTACAATCTTCACATACCGGGTTGGAAGGCGATTTAGGAGCAGGTCGCTTTGTCTTGATTGTCGCAATAGTATGAGTGTCGACCGATCATAAAAAATGGCAAACAATTGAGCGTAAAATTGCCTAGATAATCACAGACAGCCAATAAATACTAGGGTAGACGGCGACGTTCTGTAAAGGACATGCAGCTAACATAACTATTATAAATGCCAATCAATACCCGATAATTTATTTCTCCTGGATTTCCAACGGATTAAGGATTCAGGAACTGTGATTAATGTGTGGTGTTGCCAGTAATCACAGTCAACCTTAATCTGTGCTCGTGTGTATCTCTCTCTCTCTCTCTCTCTCTCTCTCTCTCTCTCTCTCTCTCTCTCCCCCCCCCCCCCCCCCCCCCCCCCCCCCCCCCACCCACCCTAACCACAGGGACACAGACCCTCGACCAACTCTCCTCAAGGCCTTCTATCTTTTGATGTCTGCTACAGTTTTTGTTCGTCAGAATGTCAGTTTTATTGCAACCAATCTAGATGCAGCAACACACACACACACACACACACACACACACACACACACACACACACACACACACACACGCACGCACGCACGCACCCACGTACGCACACACACACACAAGCACGCACGCACGCGCGCGCACACACACACAGAGGTATACATGACCGCCCACGCTTATCAATATGGCACATGTTGTATATAGATGTGTGTGTGTGTGTGTGTGTGTGCGCGCGCGCCCCGGGTGTTTGTAAAGTCTCATTACATTTTGTATGTGGAAAACATGTGAAAAATGAAGTACACGATGTCATCAAAAATGTGCTCCACAGTCCATCGTGAAGCAATATGCAGCGAATGGCTGTCGCCTGTTGAAGTAATTCTTTGCACTCCTAACAGAATGGTGTTATCAACGGAAGAAGGAACTTTTTTGGTTGAACAAGTGTTTCGAAATTGTGGTCGATACACACGGATGGTTGCTAAAGACACGTGTAAATTGGCCTGCTCGTTCTCTAGATCTAAATCCATTAGATTATTATCTATGGGGTTTCTTGAAAGGTAATGTTTACAAAAATTACGTACACACAATTGAGGACCTAAAAGAAGCAATCAGAACTACCATTCTAGAAATAATAACAGACATGTTGCAGAAGGTATTTGACAATATGAAGAGACGTATACAGTCATGTCTTGAAGCCCGTGGTGGACCTTCCCAACACCTGCTACAATGATTATTTCATTGGATCTTGCCAGCTCCCCCAAAACAGCATTAGATCATAGCAGTAACTATTGTAACTAATTTAATGAATTTTTAAGCATATTTTTTAATGACATCATGTATTTTATTTTTCACTTTGACCTCCATACAAAGTGTAGTGAGACTTTACAAACACCATGTATATATAAATATACTTTAAAAGAGTGTCCCGGTGGAAGATACAAGTAACAATGCGGGCACTACAAGAAAACAGACATTCCTGACAAGAAATATGTTAGCAATCCATTTGATCAAGTGGGGGTATATTCGATTTCAACATTTCTATTTGGTTTCGCTATATTTAGCACGAAGCGTGGCCTCCAGTGCGCTGTAGCGACTTAACGGTAATCGATGTAAACCTAGAGAAACATTTTCACACTTTTCAAAACATCGGTTAAGCCCAGAGATTTAATTAATTTATCCCCATGGGGATTCTCTGTTTGGTGAACAGGGTGACAAAACCGGCATAAAATGTCTGACCGATTCAATAGCTGAGTAAATTAGATCTAGCAAACACGCTAAGAAATGTAAATTAATCAATCAGTGTGAAAACAAACAAAAATACATAAATGCATAAATAGTAAATAAAAGATCTCCAATGTGTTGAAAGGGGAAAAAGGGGGGGGGGGGGAATATAACTCAATACTTTAACATGTGTGTCGTAATAGCCTGCTAGGGAATGACTAATCCATGGGATAGAAGATTTGGTCGCATAGCCAACACTTGTTCCCAGTCTTTCGTCATCATGTGCCTCATAGTCTTTTTTCCCCCTCCCATATCCTATTTACAGGATATCGCTGTCAACACCAGCACTGCTGTTATTGATGTCTTGGCAAGTTTACGTTCAGTAGTTTGCCATTGATTTCTGAACGACCGGCTCCAATACCATCTCGTTACAATCCAGCGCGACACGGTCCGTCAATTCGGTCGCAGCTGTGTTCGAAAGCAGGTAGCGGAATTACGAACCGCGTCCGTAACGTCTTTACCACGGAGTCCGACTCCTAGTATTTAGTAGAGAAAAATAACTTACTCATTCACAGTAAAACTAACTACAGGAGATGGGGACAGATTGGAGGATTTGGTGTGTTTTTGCTAAGACCGTATGTCACTGAATGTTCATGAGAAGATTATAGAAATAGTAGTAGTAGTAGTAGTAGTAGTAGTAGTAGTAGTAGTAGTAGTAGTAGTAGTAGTAGTGTTTGTCCATCAAGAATGATGATGACCATTCACTTCATCCAGTGGGGTTGAAGGTATGGAGCCGTGGGTTCTAAGATGGCTGATAAGGCCTATTTTGGCTCGAAATGTTCTTTGACAATGTGGTCAAAGAATGCTTGACGTTTCTGGAGGAGGATTTCCTGCAGTGGTTTTTCTGCCCTGCCTTTTCTTCACAGCTCTTGCAGTTCTGGTTGCCTCACACGTGACTGCACCCTTGCGTAATGATGCACGCCACGAATTTCGGTCTCTGGCTGCAGTCTCCCAGGTGTCATGATGAATTCCAAAAGCATTCAGTGAGATTTTCAGAGTGTCTTTAAAGCGTTTCCTCTGGCCGCCTTGGGAGCGTTTACCACAACGCAACTCGCCGTAAAAAATTCGTTTAGGGAGCCTGTGATCTGGCATGCGAGTTAAGTGACCAGCCGAGCGAATCTGATTCTTCATTAGTAGAATGTGGATACTGGTCATGGACGCTCTTTCTAGGACTTCAGTGTCTGGGATTTAGTCTTGCCATTTAATCTTCAGTAGCTTCCTAAGACAGACTGTGTGGAAATGGTTTAATTTCCTAGCGTGTCGCTGATAAGCAGTCCAGGTTTCACAAGCATATAGTAGTAGTAGTAGTAGTAGTAGTAGTAGTAGTAGTAGTAGTAGTAGTAGTAGTAATAGTAGTAGTAGTAGTAGTAGTAGTAGCAGCAGCAGCAGCAGCAGCAGCAGTAGTAGTAGTAGTAGTAGTAGTAGTAGTAGTAGTTATGTTATTTTATATTTTGTTATGTTATGTTATGTCTTGTTATGTTATGTCGAATGACATCATTGCACATTGGGCATCCCCATGCGTGCTGAATCCTCCAATGCACCAGCCATCCCAAGTATTCATGCCCAGTGCTCCCACGAGGAGTTGATTTATCATATCTCCACTCTTTCCCACGAAGGCGGCACTGACGAGCTTGACCGGGCTTCACTGCCTGTTCGTGCAGTCGAGCTAGAGTCGGTGTCCCGTCAGTATCCGCCAAGTGAGCTCGTATTGCATTGATTATAACAGCCTTGTCCATGCTTCTTCCCGGTTGCGTCGGTGCATTATTTACCAGCGTTCATTACCTTTTACTTCGGCATATCCTGGTGCGTACATCCAGGTGAGTGATGTGAGGTGCGATTGCGGAATGCTGTCTATGAATTTTGAGTGGAAGCTGCCAGTTGCAATTTTCTGCTGCATGTTCATTGAGTCTGATATGCTTATTTCCTGTTCTACTGTCCAAGGACACTGCATTGTGGGTCGTGGTGATCTCCATAGTTAGACTTGATGTAGTTATGTTGCGATTAGTCTACACGAAGGCTTATGCCTGCAATTGTAATGGATTTCCCTTGTATTTCAAGAAGTTTGTATTATAAGGGAAGTAACAAATATGTTACTCATATATTTTATTTATTTGGTTATATCCCTTAATATTTTAAATTGCTGTCTTATTTTAATAACGTAGATAGCCAAACAGATGCAGATTCATCAAGCTGAGCAGTCCTGTTTGTGCTATTAATTGTTTACATGGTAATTAGTTTCCAGGTTATGTGGGAAAGACAATGGCCATTTGGATGCTAATGATTGAGTGCTAGTCATAGTAGCAGTCGTCGTACTGTTCCAAATTCATTACAAACGGGTCGCCCCATAATTGCCCCATTCCTCTGCCAGCGAAAACTATACGAAATGCTGCATATTGTTCATTGTGAACTCGTAAAGAAATCAGTAGCTTCGACAAGACCAAGCCACCAGAGCACTGACAAGCCGTCGTTCATCTGAATATGCAGTTTATTGTGGAAGGAGACAGTCGTCCGGACAAACAAGCTGCCAGCAAAAGCAATATCGCGTAAGACACCCACCATAGTGCCGGCAACTAGCCGTCCCCCATTTTTTAAATCAGAACTTCAAAGCACTGCTAACGTGAACACAAGCTAAATATGAAAGAAATCCACAGCCCACAATGTCGCACCAAGCACTTAACTCGGTAGCTGGGCGAGGAAACCAAGTCCCACATTTCCAGACATGTGCACACCGTGTGCGGAGACGATCAGTTCTCCGAGGTCTTACCGGCTTGCCAGAATATTCGCCATTTTTACTGTCAAACAACTGTCATTAACTGCTTATATAGTACCTTACGGTGTATGGCCGGGGGAGGGGGGGGGGGTGGTCTTGAGCCTGTGGAATTAAGGCCGCTTGGCTAGTGCAGTCGCCACAAACTGTGCAGATTAGGATTTTCTCCGAACAGAAAAAAATCCACACCTTACAGAGGATTCGAACCCGGGTCTCCCGAATGAGAATGCGACATTCTAGCCAGTCGGCCAGCCGCTCCTCCATGTTGACGAAGACATCGCCGTTGGGATAACGGATATTCCACATTCGAACAATATCTGTGACTATATGATTTAGCCGGCTGGGTGGTGAAGGGATTACCGACGCAGTTCGTAATACGGCACACCCGCGTTCCAAACACAGCTGTGGGCGATTTGGCAGCAGACCGCCTTACGTTGGTTTGTTATGAAATGGTATGGGTGCCGGTCGGTCAGATACCAATGTCAAACTATTTAATGTAAACTTGCCTCAGGAATCACGAATAGCCAAAAAATGCTGGGGTTGACTGCTACGTCAATTAAAGGATATGCAACTCACTTTTTATATGATTTAATTGTTTCAGCTAAAGTCCGTAATCCCGTATATTCTCGTGAGTGACGTGATGTGCTGGAGAAACGGTAGCGATTCTCGCCGCGTCGGTAACTTACGGGGTATGTGAGACGGCCATTCAGAAAGCAATGGCAAACTAATGAGCGTAATCTTGCCTAGTACATCAACAGCAGCTGATAAATGCTGGTGTTGACTGCAACGTCCTGTAAGGGATACAAAAATAATAATAATAATTCCTTTATTCAATGCATATGATATATGACTCTGCAGCATTGTAGCGAAACGCCAGTGGCCCATGTCCTTATGCATTCTTTTATTTTTGGTAAACAGGGGGAAACGGCTTTCGGAAACTCTCAGTTCTCTTGTTTGCTCAAATCTCCATGAAAGATGGTTCTTTGGGTTATCTTCATACCACAATCTTTACATGGAGCGAGTATATATTTGTCTTTCCTTTCGGGTAGACCCGATGGAGCGCCTTGCGTCAAATGTGCACTGGTGCAGCTGCTGGTCAATTGATGGCCGTGCCAACACCTACCGTTTGATAGTTGCAGCCTGTCCAGTGAGTTAAAGATTACGACAGAGATGCAACATACTACTGAAGTAGTGGAAAGGTAAACTTGGGTTTTCGTTGGTCCAGGCAAAGCTTGGCCTATAAATATCTATTGTCTTAACGACTGAGAGGATATGGCAAAACAGCAGTCTTGCCATGTTGGGAGGGGGTGACCGTTAGCCGATCTGGCTACGCGTCTTGATCTTGGCATGGCAAGGGAACACATCTGAAGAATAAGTAGTTACCAAATGATATCGCTTGTTCTTGGCAGCAGATAGACGAGTGATATCTTGATTCCTACGGCTTACCGTTACTTAGTAGCATCTCTCTTTTAAATATAGGCACATTAGATAGCTACGGGGATGGGGTCCACCAATCTATAATCTATCTTCTTGAGCCAGGGGATGCTAGCCACAGGACTATCTCTTTCGTCTGTCACTCGATAGGATGATGTCGGGAGGATAATGGACTCCTCTATCTCACTGAGAGAACCTGAACTCATCTACACTATGGCGTGTGCAGGGCAATGCCGGTACATTGGGGCGACAGCTCAGTCGAGAGCGGCGGCCGGGAGGGGTAGTATCTTCTTTGAATGGGGAACTACACGGTGTGCCATATAACCCCACTTAACGGGGAGAAACACACAGATTACTAGGCGCACCACACCACAAGATCTTGGTTGCGAGAAAGGCATGGTTTGCAAGTGAGAGGAAAGCATGGAAATGAATGTGCCCAATAATAATAAAGGCTTGGTATGAGTGTGGAATGTGTGTCTTGTAGACAAAACGTTCCTAGGGTGGACAACCTGACATCAACCAGCTGGAGGTCGACTCAAGCCCGGACGTAGCCAATCCAGGGGCTACCTGACAGATCAGGCCCATTCATTCGGGTATGGTATATACTGCATTGGGTCAAGATCCTATATGTCAAATATATTAACTGAGACCCTATTGGTCTTCAGGATTGTGTGATGCATGAGTCCACCCAGTCGCTCAATATTGTTTGTCATCTCCAGGGTCCTCTTTTGTTGGACGTGACCAAATCGGACAGTATCCACACAGCTTCTGTGCTAGAGCCAAATACGTCTGATGAAGCCAGGTCAATGTATTAGCCATATCACCCATGGTGTGCCTAACTCTGAGAGAGAGGCAAGGGCATATCTTGAGGAAATGACATAGGCCCGAGAACAGTTAAATTCTGGGTTGAGTCTACACATGATTATCCTGCATACTATGAAACAATGACAATTTGCAGTAATGGTGCATCTCGGGTCCTTTCATTGACATAGGCCCGAGAGCAGTCAAATGCTAAGTTGAGTCTACGCATGATTATCCGGCATACCCATTTTGTACCGGACATTGAAAGACGCCTATCTATGTTAAGTCCATGAACAATTCCTCAACAACCAGTGGATTTGATTCTACAGAAGCCTGTTGAACTTACACCCAAGTACCGGGAAGGAAGGAGATTCCGGCACAAGGGGTGAGATGTATGTGGACAGATCGGACAGTATATGAAGCTGGGTCTGTGACTATGGCTACTTGAGGCCATGTGCCTGAACTTATCTGTGTTGTGTCTGTTTAGAACTTTCTGTGTTACCTGCCTTGGTGTTTTTCTGTGCTGTCCTGTATTGATTTAATAAATCAAGTTTTAGCTTATTCCAACGAGCACTGTGTTATATATATGGATCAGCCAGAGGAACACGACAGGAAATAGACCCTTGGGTCGAAAGAAAGAGTGACAGTGAGTCCGGGGAAAACGGAGGAGGGTTGGCAGGTAAAGACCTATCCCAGCCAGGGCTATAAAGAGAATAATTTTGAAATATTGTGATAGGGCTATTTGGGACCCTCCACGGGGTATGTGAGACGGCCATTCAGAAAGCAATGGCAAACTAATGAGCGTAATCTTGCCTAGTACATCAACAGCAGCTTATAAATGCTGGTGTTGACTGCAACGTCCTGTAAGGGATATAAAAATAATAATAATAATTCCTTTATTCAATGCATATGATATATGACTCTGCAGCATGGCCCTGACGATTTGCAATTGAAATATGCCAGGTTAGAAATCGATAATGATGCCAAATGAAGTCTCATTCTGTATATGTGTGTGCGTGTGTGTGCGTGCGTGTGTGTGTGTGTGTGCGCAATCGTGCGTGTGTGCGTGTGTGTGTGTGTGTGAGTGAAACATCCAGATTCGTTTAGATGTAGTTGACAAGGAAGTGGGACACCGAAGAAAAACATTCATAAATATAACAATTTTAAATGCACATATATAGCAAATGTGATTCTGCTGTACACACATTTATACACGTGCTGGTGCTACAGAATTGGTGCACTGTGCTAAGTTTCTCCTTGTGTGATCTATGAGAGGCGAATCCAGCAACTATGGCGGCATCTGCGTGCAATGAAACTGATAAGTGAAAAAAGAAGTAAGCATCAACCAAATCTTAACAGATTCTGTACCAACCAAAAAGTAGGGTTGGATTGAACAGAAACGGATGACGGAAAATGGGAAGTAGGGATGTCACAATTATGACTTATAAGTTGTAAATATGGTAGCAGACATGTTGTATTATAAAGCAATGACAGAATGTCGGCTATATATAAGCCACTGGCAGACATGGGAAGTCGCAAAAGACGATTAATAATCCCATGCCACTTGATCAATTAAAAGCAATCGGTTAACTATTACAGCAATTGTAAAGTCTAAACACATACAATTTATTATTACAACTATAATGTCATGCATAGGTCTAAACACATACAATTTATTACAATAACTATAATATAATACATAGGTCTAAACACATACAATTTATTACAACTATAATGTAATGCATATATCTAAACACATACAGTTTATTACAACAACTGTAAAGTAATGCATACACATGTGCGTGCAAACACTTACAATTTATTAACAAAAGTTATTTGCAGACAATGACTCTGCAGTCAACCTCATTATTTATTATCTGTCTTTGATTTACAAGGGCCGTCGACGTGAACGAAAGGATAAGAGCGATGGCTTTTAAACTTCCGGTGCGCTGATGTCGAGGTAGGCTGCTCAACCCCTACCACGGCATTAAATTGGACTTAAACGTTAACATCTCGTTCAGAAAGCCATGGCACGCCCTAGAAAATCAAGCTGAACTTAATCGCAACATTCTGTAAAGAAGATGCATATTTCAGTTAAGCGATTTGTATGTTCAGTAGTTTGCCACTGCTTTCTAAACGACCGACGCTTATACCCATCAACATGAAACGATTATCTAATTAAAACGCGAGGAGTTTTGAACACAAGCTAAGTAACCTTCCTGTGTGTGTGTGTGTGTGTGTGTGTGTGTGTGTGTGTGTGTGCGCGCGCGCGCGTGTGTGTGTGTGTGTGTGTGAAAAAAAATATATTCTGAAAAAGTAAAGAACAAATGTATCATTTTTCGATGTAGTCACCACTGCGTTCAGTGCAAGTCTTCCAGCGCTCATAAAGTACTTGGATTCCCGTAGAAAAACAATTATCTGGAGTCACTACCCGGTGTGCCTGACCCGGTCATGAACAGCCTGTCACAGAAGTCACGCAGTTGTAAAACTTTCTACTCCACTCATACAACATGCTGGAGGACTGGCAAGCATACATCATCATACTGCACCTTCATTCGCCGATGAATTTCTATATGTTTCACCCTTTCACTGATCAAAAAAAAAAGGATAACAGAACGTCACTCCTCTTTGGAGCATGTCAAAAGTGAGGCGGCCATATTTAAACTGTCCTTATGAAGTCACCGTGTTCGTCTGTATCATGATGTCACGTGCTTAACACTCTTGACATCGATTTACTTGATTTTTTTTTAAACATCCTTTTGACATCCTTAACAACAATATTGACAGGTTGCAAGACAATAGCATGATTTACACTTTTAAGGTTTTCATTTGTAGTGTCTCGACCAACAATCAGCGCTAACAGAAAGCAAGCATTATTATTATTACTTGTCCTGAAGCAGTTTCCCGCTATGGGTCTGTGATGTAATGAAGCCATCACATTTTTTAGGTCTGAGTGAAAAGACAAGTAGGTGGCTAACCTCTCACTCACCTTGGCAAACGACGAGCACAGGCGTCGAACCTGCGTCCAACCAGGCTGATGACATTACCTAACAGCTATTAAATGCTTGTATTTTCTTGTCATGTTTCAATATACACCGATCATATTTAGTGTTTTATGGTGTATACTTGACTTTCTTTAACTTTACCTTCAATGTGCATGTAATCAATCTGTGATCACTGTAACAGTCTGCATTTTGAACTGTTTTTAAAACCTGCTTACGTACTTTAAAACCTTTTGCTAATCAGGATGTAATCAATCTGGTTTCTTCTTTAGAAACAAATGTAAACATATAGTAAAGAACCCTTTCCAACGCCTTGAGTCGTATGAGTTTTTGGTCTTAACCCGGTAGTTTTGAAAGGCCAATCAGCCCTCGATGGGTTATGTGGTGACTATCACACAGGCCGTCTTTACTTCCTACGGCGTTACCTGGTGTCCGTGTCGAGCGTAAAATTCATGTACGTTTCATGCAGAAATAGGAAACACCCAAGCGCTCACACAAACGACTGTCGTGGTCTGGGTTTGATTCTGACCCCATTCTTGTTCAACCCGGTCTCGCGGATCTCCACAATATAGTCATCACTTGAAAGAAACACAGACATTTGTTCTTTTCCAGGACTTTCATCATTCCCCTGTGTTTTCCCGTACACTCCCGGTGACATATTATCAACAAAGCCACAGTTTTCACTCCCGCTCTCAAATGTCTTTCTGTGTTTGACAACTCCTTTCATGGAATCATCAAGCACTGACATTTTACCATTGTTTTCTTTCGCAGCTTCTTCACTTCCAGAATTTACATTTACCGCCCTTCCATTGCTTTGAATTACACAGTTAAGATAGTTATTTTTCATATCATCCTGTAGGATGTCTAGACAATACGGATGATCGGACAACGAGCCTTCTGATTCCTTTGACATCTCTGTAGTATCAACGCTGCTGATGCTGGTCTCGGAGACAGATCTGTCGTCCAAAGAAAATGACCCCGTGGGGGAATCATCCTCACTGATGGAAGACATCGTACTGTCGACGTTCGTAAGAGGCACGCTGCTGCAAGAGGTAGTCGAACAACGATGGTGCTCACATTTCCTTTTCGGCATGGATAGTTCTAGAAGCGTCCAGAACTTGGCCAGTCTTTTACTGGAGGCAGTATCTTCATCGCCAGGCCAGGTGATGTACGTGACGGTGTCCATAATATTCTGGAGATTTCTGTCGATCTCCGGCATGTCGCTGATGTCTTCAATAATGATGGGGATGATCTTGTGCTTCAGTTTGAGCATCTCGTACTGGGCCTTCTGATACTCCATGCGACACCACTCGGAGGAGACGAAGCTGGGCGAGAGAATCAGGATGGTTCTTCTGCTGCCTTCAATTGCTCGAAT
>JACEFZ010007836.1:75000-128028 GCA_014155875.1 Cepaea nemoralis
TTCTCCAACTTCGGGTAGAGATACTGCAGGATAAATTTCTCATCCTTGGGCGTGGATTTGTACGAGATGAAAGCATCATATTCTTTCTCATCTGTGAGAGCGAATGTCAGAGACGTAAATGAATATCGGAGACGTTTATGAATGTGAGAGGCGTATATGAATTTCAGAGACATATATGATTATCAAAGGCGTATATGATTGTCGGTGAGGTATATGAATATTGGATCTTGAAAGTATTTCATTGAGGAGTCTAGGCGTCATGTCATTTCTTGCTGTCCAGTCCGGCACTCTTCCGACAGACGGGTCTAAATAGTTCTGCAGTGAATAAGTGATTAGGGTTAGGGTTAGTGTTAGTTATATAAAATTATTCACTGCAGAACTATTTAGACCCGTCTGTCGGAAGAGTGCCGTCCAGTCCTATATATTTATATAACATTACTAATTCAGTCGGTGGAGATTTGCCCGCAACAGACGAGCAATATCTCCGGCTGGCCTATTGTCGCTGGTCGCGAGATCCGCACAGTGGAAGGATGGGAGATTTGCTCGCAACAGACGAGCAATATCTCCGGCGATATCTCCGGCGGGTCTGTTCCCGGTGGTCACGGGATCCGCACAAGTCAGGCGGGGAGTCTGACGGTAGTACACGCTTTACACAGGTCCGGACACTTGTGATTGACTAGATGTACGCGTCCTATGGTCCAGGCGCATACGAGGCCCTAACCTGTGGGACTTGGCTGAACGCCTCTAGGTCGGGTCCCTTGGGTTCCAGGGTCTGGCCACCACTCGCCACCTGCTCGTGGAGGCGTGGTATCAGAGGTTTGACGCTGAGCCGCCAGCGTCTGCATCCTACCTTGTGCCAGATGTATTGGTTACCCATTCCTCTAGAGTACACAAGGCAAGGCCGAGAGAGGGAACATGTCATTTGGGCACCACATGTTTCTCTGAAGCTCTGCCCAGGCATTGTGATGGAATTTTGGCCACATTCCAACTCACATACTTTGGTCTGTCAAGACTGCAAGGTGCCACACATTTTAACTTGTGTCGTTTCACTACACAACTATATGAACGTAGTCTTGGAAATGTGATAAAGTTGTTTTCCCTAGACATCATAAAAGATTTACGTGTGTGTGTGTGTGTGTGTGTGTGTGTGTGTGTGTGTGTGGTGTGTGTGTGTGTGTGTGTGTGTGTGTGTGTGATGCATAACAATATGTTTAAAGCCAGACGTTATTACATACAACCGGCGGTATTATTTAATATGTTACAAAACTGTATCTCCACATACAAGTCGAGTCAGATAAGTGAGATAGTTGAAGACCCATTGTTGCGCCATGAGGCGAACGGGGCTTATGATGGTAGCCGCACATTTTCTTACCAATCGCCACCCGACAGATGAAGTAGTTACTATCACAGCTCAACGCAACTCAAGTCAACTCAACTCAACGCAACTCAACTCAGCTCAGCTCAACTCAGATCAGTTCAACTCAGCTCAACTCAGCTCAACTCAACTCAGTTCGGCCCAACTCAGCTCAGCCCAACTCAGCTGAACATAACTCGACTCAGCTCAACACCATATAGAAGTCGCGTGGCTGAAAGGATAAGAACGTTCGCTTTTAAACTTCCAGCGGGGTAAGAGGTTCTCTCCCTACACTGATCAGTTGGCGTTGACGTCTCGTCCTTGACTTGGGGGCATAAATTACAAGTACCTCAGAAGTTAGATTGGATTTACCTGAAGGAGAGGGACACTCGTAATGTGGACAGTTGGACTACACACAAGAATCAATCCAATGTGGATTACTCTAGAGTTCAAAGCGATCGGGAAAAAACATCACTAGTTTCCATGGCTACTCACCATCATCCTCGTAGTCCTGGAAGTAGAAGATCAGCTTTCGCACTGGTATCCATTGTCTTCTCCACAACAGGTAGGGCAGCAGTACACAGAATAAGGCCAGAAAAGTCGCTATCATTGTTACAACAACCGCAATCTCCCATACTTGCATGTCACTGTTATTTACTGGGAATTCTGTGGAAATATGGTAGTGTAACATTGTTACAAGTAGGAAGTAGTACAAGCTAGGAAGTATAATATCATCAAGCGGCAAATCAGAAGACGAGATGGAAAATAGATGCAATAAGGCGAAACAACTCATTGGACAAATGGCACCAATACTAAAGAACAAACATGTATCAATAGTTACTAAATGAGCACTTTACAACACAATCTTCCTACCAACTCTATGCTACCAATGCCAAACCTGGACAATGACAAAAAAGAGAAAAGAAACATCACAACAACAGAAATGAGATTGCTGAGAAGAATACTCAATGTATCAAGAAGAGATAAGATCAGAAATGAAGAAATCAGGACTAAAGTTGGGGTTATAGCAGCGCTAGAATTCATTAGAAGGCAGCAAGTCAAATGGTTTGGCCATGCAAGTAGGTTACCAACTAACAGTATACCACAACAAGCAATGGTGTACAGACCAGATGGAAGCAGAGGAAGAGGCCGACCAAGTAAACGTTGGACGGAGGGAATATCAGAGTCTATGGGAATATCGATACATGAAGCCCTTAAGCGGGCACTCTTCCGCTGTTTATACTTCACCTCGACACCGCAAGGTACAAGAGGAACCAGATGAGAGGAGACGACATTGTTACAATTTTTGTAACAATCAGATTGCAACTTTTACCAGTAACGTTGGGAATCTTCCCTGGCTGTTGAAGACGAGGCCCGAGCGAGTATGGGAATGCCCTAAGTGCAATCATGTCGGTTCTTGACTCACGACTACTAAACTCAAACTTAGTAATTGTCTTTTCATATTCACTGTTAACAGTCATTGAATCAGATGGAATGTTTCTTGTGGAGATTAGAACAAGAAATGCTACTGCAAATATAGCCTTTTGCAAGATGGAAACCATAGTTATTTAGCTACATATCATTTACAGGACGTCGCATTCAACCCCAGCATTGTTTTTTTTTTTTTTTACTGTTTGTGATTTCTTGCAAGTTTTACGTTTAGTAGTTTGCCATTGCTTTCTGAACGACCAGCACTCATGCCATTTTATAAAACCATAATGTAATCAATCTGCTGCTAAATCGCCCGCAGCTGTGTTTCGAACACGGTATGCGGGATTACGAATTACGCCCGTTACTCCTTCGCCACAGAGCGGGTTGGAAAGAGAAGAAATAAACTGGAGAATTTGATGACAACTGGCAAAATTGATGGGACAAGAACGAAGGGAAGACAGAGGAGTAAATATATAGATGGCAAAACACAGAGCTGATCCACGACTTTAGTGACCATGTGAGATGGCGAAATATGACTCCCACGTTTATCGATCTGGCACATGTTAATGAGTGATGTGGAAAAAAAACCAAGTTTAATACAGATTTAAAAGGCAGAGGGTAGATTTCATTGCACCTAGTTTATCCCACACTGCTCAGTCTATTGCCGCAGAAGTGTCGCACAGAATACTAGAAAAGAGCATCAGGGGTTTCCAAGAAAATTGCAGTCATGAGCCGAATATAAGAATCTGTATAGATGTGAGCTGATGCAATAACACATACAGGAACACCTTGAATGATACAATAGCAAATACAGGAGCACCTAGAGCTGATACAACAACAAATACTGGAGCACCTAGAGCTGATACAACAACAAATACAGGAGCACCTAGAATGATACAACAACAAATACTGGAGCACCTAGAGCTGATACAACAACAAATACAGGAGCACCTAGAGCTGATACAACAACAAATACAGGAGCACCTAGACTGATACAACAACAAATACTGGAGCACCTAGAGCTGATACAACAACAAATACAGGAGCACCTAGAGCTGATACAACACCAAATACAGGAGCACCTAGACTGATACAACAACAAATACTAGAGCACCTAGAGCTGATACAACAACAAATACTGGAGCACCTAGAGCTGATACAACAACAAATACTGGAGCACCTAGAGCTGATAAAACAACAAATACTGGAGCACCTAGAGCTGATACAACAACAAATACAGGAGCACCTAGAGCTGATACAACAACAAATACAGGAACACCTAGACTGATACAACACCAAATACAGGAACACCTAGAGCTGATACAACAATAAATACTGGAGCACCTAGAGCTGATACAACAATAAATACAGGAACACTTAGAGCTGATACAACAACAAATAGAGGAACACCTAGACTGATACAACAACAAATACAGGAACACCTAGACTGATACAACAACAAATACAGGAACACCTAGACTGATACAACAATAAATACAGGAACACTTAGAGCTGATACAACAACAAATACAGGAACACCTAGAGCTGATACAACAAATACAGGAACACCTAGAGCTGATACAACAACAAATACTGGAGGACCTAGAGCTGATACAACAATAAATACAGGAACACCTAGAGCTGATACAACAATAAATACAGGAACACCTAGAGCTGATACAACAAATACAGGAACACCTAGAGCTGATACAACAAATACAGGAACACCTAGAGCTGATACAACAACAAATACTGGAGCACATAGAGCTGATACAACAATAAATACAGGAACACTTAGAGCTGATACAACAACAAATACAGGAACACCTAGACTGATACAACAATAAATACAGGAACACCTAGAGCTGATACAACAACAAATACAGGAACACCTAGACTGATACAACAATAAACACAGGAACACATAGAGCTGATACAACAATAAATACAGGAACACCTAGACTGATACAACAACAAATACAGGGGAACCTAGAGCTGATACAACAATAAATACAGGAACACCTAGACTGATACAACAACAAATACAGGAGAACCTAGAGCTGATACAACAATAAACACAGGAACACATAGAGCTGATACAACAACAAATACAGAAACACCTAGAGCTGATACAACAACAAATACTGGAGCACCTAGAGCTGATACAACTAACAATACAGGAACGCCTAGACTGATACAACAACAAATACAGGAACACCTAGAGCTGATACAACAATAAATACAGGAACACCTAGAGCTGATACAACAATAAATACAGGAACACCTAGACTGATACAACAACAAATACAGGAACACCTAGAGCTGATACAACAATAAATACAGGAACACCTAGAGCTGATACAACAACAAATACAGGAACACCTAGTGCTGATACAACAAATACAGGAACACCTAGAGCTGATACAACAATAAATACAGGAACACCTAGTGCTGATACAACAACAAATACAGGAGAACCTAGAGCTGATACAACAACAAATACAGGAACACCTAGACTGATACAACAACAAATACAGGAGAACCTAGAGCTGATACAACAATAAATACAGGAGCACCTAGAGCTGATACAACAACAAATACTGGAGCACCTAGAGCTGATACAACAAAAATACTGAGCACCTAGACTGATACAACAATAAATACAGGAACACCTAGACTGATACAACAACAAATACAGGAGAACCTAGAGCTTGATACAACAATAAATACAGGAACACCTAGAGCTGATACAACAACAAATACAGGAACACCTAGACTGATACAACAACAAATACAGGAGCACCTAGACTGATACAACAACAAATACAGGAGCACCTAGAGCTGATACAACAACAAATACAGGAGCACCCAAAGCTGATACAGTAGCAAATACAGGAGCACCTAGAGCTGATACAACAACAAATACAGGAAGCACCTAGAGCTGATACAACAATAAATACAGGAACACCTAGAGCTGATACAACAATAAATACAGGAACACCTAGAGCTGATACAACAATAAATACAGGAACACCTAGACTGATACAACAATAAATACAGGAACACCTAGACTGATACAACAATAAATACAGGAGCACCTAGACTGATACAACAATAAATACAGGAGCACCTAGAGCTGATACAACAACAAATAGAGGAGCACCTAGAGCTGACACAACAACAAATACAGGAACACCTAGAGCTGATACAACAACAAATAGAGGAGCACCTAGAGCTGATACAAGAAATACAGGAACACCTAGAGCTGATACAACAAATACAGGAACACCTAGAGCTGATACAACAACAAATAGAGGAGCACCTAGAGCTGATACAACAACAAATACAGGAGCACCTAGAGCTGATACAACAAATACAGGAACACCTAGAGCTGATACAACAAATACAGGAACACCTAGAGCTGATACAACAACAAATAGAGGAGCACCTAGAGCTGATACAACAAATACAGGAACACCTAGAGCTGATACAACAAATACAGGAACACCTAGTGCTGATACAACAACACATACAGGAACACCTAGAGCTGATACAACAAATACAGGAACACCTAGAGCTGATACAACAATAAATACAGGAACACCTAGACTGATACAACAATAAATAGAGGAACACCTAGAGCTGACACAACAACAAATACAGGAACACCTAGAGCTGATACAACAACAAATACAGGAACACCTAGACTGATACAACAAATACAGGAACACCTAGAGCTGATACAACAACAAATACAGGAACACCTAGAGCTGACACAACAACAAATACAGGAACACCTAGAGCTGTCACAACAACAAATACAGGAACACCTAGACTGATACAACAAATACAGGAACACCTAGAGCTGATACAACAATAAATACAGGAACACCTAGAGCTGATACAACAACAAATACAGGAGCACCTAGAGCTGATACAACAACAAATACAGGAGTACCTAGAGCTGATACAACAACAAATACAGGAACACCTAGACTGATACAACAACAAATACAGGAACACCTAGACTGATACAACAATAAATAGAGGAACACCTAGACTGATACAACAATAAATAGAGGAACACCTAGACTGATACAACAACAAATACAGGAACACCTAGACTGATACAACAAATACAGGAACACCTAGAGCTGATACAACAACAAATACAGGAACACCTAGACTGATACAACAAATACAGGAACACCTAGACTGATACAACAATAAATACAGGAACACCTAGACTGATACAACAAATACAGGAACACCTAGACTGATACAACAACAAATACAGGAACACCTAGACTGATACAACAAATACAGGAACACCTAGAGCTGATACAACAACAAATACAGGAACACCTAGACTGATACAACAAATACAGGAACACCTAGACTGATACAACAACAAATACAGGAACACCTAGACTGATACAACAAATACAGGAACACCTAGACTGATACAACAACAAATACAGGAACACCTAGACTGATACAACAATAAATAGAGGAACACCTAGACTGATACAACAACAAATACAGGAACACCTAGACTGATACAACAATAAATAGAGGAACACCTAGACTGATACAACAACAAATACAGGAACACCTAGACTGATACAACAAATACAGGAAGCACCTAGAGCTGATACAACAACAAATAGAGGAGCACCTAGACTGATACAACAACAAATACAGGAGCACCTAGACTGATACAACACTAAATACAGGAGCACCTAGACTGATACAACAACTAAATACAGGAGCACCTAGACTGATACAACAACAAATACAGGAGCACCTAGACTGATACAACAATAAATACAGGAGCACCTAGACTGATACAACAATAAATACAGGAACACCTAGACTGATACAACAATAAATACAGGGAACACTAGAGCTGATACAACAACAATACAGGAGACACCTAGACTGATACAACAACTAAATACAGGAGCACCTAGAGCTGATACAACAACAAATACAGGAGCACCTAGAGGTGATACAACAACAAATACAGGAGCACCTAGAGCTGATACAACAACAAATACAGGAGACCCTTAGACTGATACAACAACTAAATACAGGAGCACCTAGAGCTGATACAACAACTAAATACAGGAACACCTAGAGCTGATACAACAATAAATACAGGAACACCTAGACTGATACAACAACAAATACAGGAACACCTAGCTGACACAACAACAAATAGAGGAGCACCTAGAGCTGACACAACAACAAATACAGGAACACCTAGAGCTGATACAACAACAAATAGAGGAGCACCTAGAGCTGATACAACAAATACAGGAACACCTAGAGCTGATACAACAAATACAGGAACACCTAGAGCTGATACAACAACAAATAGAGGAGCACCTAGAGCTGATACAACAACAAATACAGGAGCACCTAGAGCTGATACAACAAATACAGGAACACCTAGAGCTGATACAACAAATACAGGAACACCTAGAGCTGATACAACAACAAATAGAGGAGCACCTAGAGCTGATACAACAAATACAGGAACACCTAGAGCTGATACAACAAATACAGGAACACCTAGTGCTGATACAACAACACATACAGGAACACCTAGAGCTGATACAACAAATACAGGAACACCTAGAGCTGATACAACAATAAATAGAGGAACACCTAGAGCTGACACAACAACAAATACAGGAACACCTAGAGCTGACACAACAACAAATACAGGAACACCTAGACTGATACAACAAATACAGGAACACCTAGAGCTGATACAACAATAAATACAGGAACACCTAGAGCTGATACAACAACAAATACAGGAGCACCTAGAGCTGATACAACAACAAATACAGGAGTACCTAGAGCTGATTACAACAACAAATACAGGAACACCTAGACTGATACAACAACAAATACAGGAACACCTAGACTGATACAACAATAAATAGAGGAACACCTAGACTGATACAACAATAAATAGAGGAACACCTAGACTGATACAACAACAAATACAGGAACACCTAGACTGATACAACAAATACAGGAACACCTAGAGCTGATACAACAACAAATACAGGAACACCTAGACTGATTACAACAAATACAGGAACACCTAGACTGATACAACAATAAATACAGGAACACCTAGACATGATACAACAAATACAGGAACACCTAGACTGATACAACAACAAATACAGGAACACCTAGACTGATACAACAAATACAGGAACACCTAGAGCTGATACAACAACAAATACAGGAACACCTAGACTGATACAACAAATACAGGAACACCTAGACTGATACAACAACAAATACAGGAACACCTAGACTGATACAACAAATACAGGAACACCTAGACTGATACAACAACAAATACAGGAACACCTAGACTGATACAACAATAAATAGAGGAACACCTAGACTGATACAACAAAAAATACAGGAACACCTAGACTGATACAACAAATACAGGAACACCTAGAGCTGATACAACAACAAATACAGGAACACCTAGACTGATACAACAAATACAGGAACACCTAGACTGATACAACAATAAATAGAGGAACACCTAGACTGATACAACAATAAATAGAGGAACACCTAGACTGATACAACAACAAATACAGGAACACCTAGACTGATACAACAATAAATACAGGAACACCTAGACTGATACAACAATAAATAGAGGAACACCTAGACTGATACAACAACAAATACAGGAACACCTAGACTGATACAACAATAAATACAGGAACACCTAGACTGATACAACAATAAATACAGGAACACCTAGACTGATACAACAATAAATAGAGGAACACCTAGACTTGATACAACAACAAATACAGGAACACCTAGACTGATACAACAATAAATAGAGGAACACCTAGACTGATACAACAACAAATACAGGAACACCTAGACTGATACAACAATAAATACAGGAACACCTAGACTGATACAACAATAAATAGAGGAACACCTAGACTGATACAACAACAAATACAGGAACACCTAGACTGATACAACAATAAATACAGGAACACCTAGACTGATACAACATAAATACAGGAACACCTAGACTGATACAACAATAAATAGAGGAACACCTAGACTGATACAACAACAAATACAGGAACACCTAGACTGATACAACAATAAATACAGGAACACCTAGAGCTGATACAACAACAAATACAGGAACACCTAGACTGATACAACAATAAATAGAGGAACACCTAGACTGATACAACAACAAATACAGGAACACCTAGACTGATACAACAATAAATACAGGAACACCTAGAGCTGATACAACAATAAATACAGGAACACCTAGACTGATACAACAATAAATACAGGAACACCTAGACTGATACAACAATAAATACAGGAACACCTAGAGCTGATACAACAACAAATACAGGAACACCTAGAGCTGATACAACAATAAATACAGGAACACCTAGACTGATACAACAATAAATACAGGAACACCTAGAGCTGACACAACAACAAATACAGGAACACCTAGACTGATACAACAATAAATAGAGGAACACCTAGAGCTGATACAACAACAAATACAGGAACACCTAGACTGATACAACAACAAATTACAGGAACACCTAGAGCTGATACAACAATAAATAGAGGAACACCTAGACTGATACAACAACAAATACAGGAACACCTAGAGCTGATACAACAATAAATACAGGAGCACCTAGACTGATACAACAATAAATACAGGAGCACCTAGACTGAAACAACAACAAATAGAGGAGCACCTAGAGCTGATACAACAACAAATACAGGAACACCTAGAGCTGATACAACAACAAATACAGGAACACCTAGAGCTGATACAACAACAAATACAGGAGCACCTAGAGCGTGCGTATTTCCTATGAGAACATATGTGGCTTGCATCATGGGTATTGAGCAAATCAGAAAAGCACATATGTGCCTTTCAATACAAGTGTTATGGAAGGGAATTATAAATTCATTGGACAAAAACATGAACAAACAGATATATCCAACAAAAACTCAATATTGAAGAAGGCTGATTATGAAAAATATGAAAAAAAGAAATAACATTGAGGAAAATGAAATGTTTTGGGCATGTCTGGAAATAAATACTTACGGAGGGAAGTATACGTGGGAATCGGAGAAAGGGAATACCACAACATAGAAGTAAGCACGTTGTGACAGATAATTTAGAGTATCAAGATGTCTTTTGTTATCCATTTCTTACGTCATATCATCTTCAATTTTGGGATGTTTATTTTTTCTTGCAGCCTGTCTGACTGATTTCTGCAAATTTCCCATTTGGCCATTCATCATCATCATCTTCCACTTCCGCCGTCAAGCGTCGTGGGGAGGAATAATTTGCGCACCAGCGCCCGGTGAGCGGCACTGGATAGTGTCATTCCGTGTGGTTGTACAATGTCTTTGATGCCGTCAATCCATTTTCTTCTTGGACGTCCTCGTGGTCTCGTCGCAGATGATCTTTGATGTAAGGCCAGTGATGGTAGTTGCTGGTGTTGCATTCTAAGGACATGACCAAACCACTTGATCTTCTGTCTTTCAATAAATGTGGCACAAGGTGTTGATTCCACTGTCTGTTTGATAATTGCATTTCTTACTCGGTCTCTGATTGTTAAGTTGGCAGCTCTCCTCAGGCAATTCATTTCGCGGGTATTAATTTTGCGAAAGTGTGATTTGGATAAAGTCCAAGTTTGAGATTTATAGCATTGGGTTGGTGTGAATATGCTGTTTATTATCTGTCGTTTTGCGGACATGGGTATATTTGGATGTTTCAGTAAGGGTGATAGTTGATATATAAGTGCACTAGCTTTTTAACATCTGATTTCGATTTCTCTGTCCAATCTGCCATCTTCTGTGATCATACTTCCAAGATATTTGAATTCTTTAACTTGTTTCAGAGGTGTGTTATTTATCTGTATACTAAGTAGGGCCGGCGATCTGCTAAATTGCATTACTTCGATTTTGGCTGTGTTTATACTCATATTGTATCTGCTGCAGGTTGAACTCAAATTAGTAATATGATTTTGTAGTCTTCCCTCATCGCTGTAAAACAGGCACTGATCATTTGTAAACAGAAGTTCATTTATTTCATGTGGATCAGTTGTTTCATCTGGATCATTGGCATCTTGAAATATAATGTTTAGATCAGACATTTAATCTTAATACATATTCTCTACTGCTATGTTGAATTATCTTTTATTAATATGTGATAGATAATTTACCATGACAGCAACAGAATTAGAACAGATGGCATATGACAGAGAGGTATTTCGAAAGACTTACGGAGCAAAACATTGTACGGGATAAACAGTTGAATGATAATGATGATGGTAATGTTAATGATGATGACGATAATGATAATGATGATGGTAATGTTGATGATGATTATAATGATGATGATGATAACGATGATGATGATGTATAGTAACATACCCATAACACCGTGAACAATTCGTCTCTTGTCCTGACATCGGTACCCGGTATAGTTCCAATGACAGATGCAAGCCACGGTATCGTTGTCCTGGAAGCTGCCACAGTAGCCGTTGTCTCCACACTCCAGGGTACACGGTGTGTCGCAGAAAGTGCCCACCCAACCAGGTCGGCACTCACACTTGTAGAGCCCATCTGTGGCCACACACCTGGGGAGATAGCAGTAGGAGGAGAAGCCTTTAGTGTTTCAAATGTTCGTTATACACAGTTCTACATTTTTCCTCCTCCTCCTCCTCCTCCTCCTCCTCCTTCTTCTTCTTCTTCTTCTTCTTCTTCTTCTTCTTCTTCTTCTTCTTCTTCTTCTTCTTCTTCTTCTTCTTCTTCTTCTTTGGGTTGGGGCGGAATTGTAAAAATCTTTCATGGGCTCTTTCTTATATCCTTTGTAAGTTGGAATCCATTTCTCTAATGTTGGTTCTTAATACTATTACTCAATATTTTACGTGGATTACCCCTTGTTCTATATCCATTATATTTCTTCGGTCTGGCTCTTAGTGACATAAGGAACCAGGACATTCTGGTGAGGTGGCCAAACCACTTAATCGGTTGTTCTTTAATGAAGCGCATGACTGGTTTCAGACCTAGTCATCTTCTCATTTCCTCATTCCTAATTCTATCTCTCACGGTTACTCCCGCAGCTCTTCTATGACATCTCATCTCTGTTGTTATGATTTAGCTCTGGTTGGTTGCAGTAAGCGTCCATGTTTGATGATGTAGCATAATGTCGGCCAAAAAAATTCTTATGAGACTTGCTTCAGTACATACATAAATCTTTCTATGCGACAGAAGTGGCGTTAGTTGTCCCAGTAACCTGATTTGCCTTCCCACAACTTGTGTTGGTTTCTCTATCCATTGACCCTAATTCGCTGGTTTGTTTTATTTCCGAGTACTTCACTTTTATTGACAACGTTTCTATCACAAATGCCTCCGTCATTTCGATGCTGATTTTCGTGCTATACTTCTTAAACCTGGAATTGACTTGATTTACACGGATTAGAAGCTCTTTTATCTACTACAATTAACATGTTATGCTATTCTAAATGTTATCTTCTGCTTAGCTCTCTACTGTTAGGCATATATTGACAACGTATGTTATAAAAGTACGGGAGAGAGGACACATCCTAGTCGTGCAACTGAATTTACTTCAATAGATTTGGATGTACCTATCTTTGTTCGTGCGCAAATTTGCTTCATTTCACTCTTGCTAATATAAACTTTCGCAATCATCTGTACACCATTGCTAAATAATCATTTTTTCATTGGAACCTTGCCATCTTGACAGACGATAGTTTGTTCTTTAAAAAGGCATAATAACTTTTACCTATGGCGGTAGCGAATGTGACTGATAAGGCCAATTTGCGCTGTAAATGTCCGTTCACAGTGGGTGCATGTGAACACGTGGTCATTTCCACTATAATGCACCATCTTACGTCTCAAACGCTCGGTGTGTGACTTATCTGCAATAATGTTCTCCTTTGTCTTTATTCCATTCCTGATGTGTGTCCTCCATGCAACACGTTCAGCGGCGACTTGCTCCCAATGTGCATTATCAATGCCTGTATGAATTATGTCCCGCTAATACACATCTTTGTATCGTAGTAGAGCCGACCCTGAGATCTCTTACCCATCTGTAATTCACCACACACAAAAAAAAGATGTCCTTTGGTATTCTACCATCATCCATCCTCCTAAGATACCGAGACCAGTTAAGACCAGGGATGGAGTTATTGCCTCTCCATAGCACAAGGCCTGGGCTAAAATATAGAGATCATGTGTTGCCCATGCAGCATGATCCCTCTGTCGGCCTGCCTAGTTCACTCCAGAGGAAAGGTAACACCCCTACATCTGGAACAAGACAAGCTGCAGAAGCTGCCGGATCAGCAAAGCAATGCTCTAACTGTCCGCCTGTCGGAGCTTCGATCCTAGACCAGCCGCCAACCAAGGCGTAGGGCCTGGTCTGCCCTGCCATGACATTTTGTCTTTAACTTGCAATTCCTCGCACCAGGGTCAGGCTTGTACCCTCTCAATTGTGCTCTTCCACCCGAAGCCGTTGGCACAATGTGGGGTGTCGGGTTTGGTAAGCGCCGCCCAACATTCGGCGCTAACAGAAAGCAGGTAGTACCGTCTACTGTTATACGGTAGTTCAGTCATATCTGACTAAGACCTGACACACGCTAAATAATCAAGGATTGAGATAACCCATTAACTAGTGCACTCGCTTACCGACTCGGTAGTCAAGAGTCAGAATTCCCATTACGGTGGTGATACTTATTTTTAAATAATTGGCTCGAGCACCCAGATCAACATACCATAACATGTGTACGAAGTTATGCGCTGGGAAATAAAGGGGAACCACGTGATATTTATCAAATAGTCTATCGAGTGCCCATTAATATATAAAAATATGGAGGTAACTCCACAATCGACAAACATAATGAAGGCTTGGATGGGGCAGCCTTAATATGATTTTAAACTAGTATTCCTTTGTCTTCTTAGTTTATAACCAAGTGGAGCATGTGCCTTCAGCTAGGTCATGCCAATCTCATTCTCCACCCTGTCACTATATGAAGACCTAGACTACTCGCTGTCCACTGTCACACTGTATGTAGACGTAGGACACACTCTCCACTGTCACACTGTATGTAGACGTAGACAAACTCTACACTGTCACATTGTATGTAGACGTAGAACACACTCTCCACTGTCACACTGTATGTAGACGTAGGACAAACTCTACACTGTCACATTGTATGTAGACGTAGACACACTCTCCACTGTCACATTGTATGTAGACGTAGGACACACTCTCTCCACTGTCACGCTAAATGTAGACTTAGAACACACTCTCCACTGCCACATTGTATGTAAACGTAGAACACACTCTCCACTGTCACGCTAAATGTAGACGTAGAACACTCTCTCCACTGTCACATTGTATGTAGACGTAGACACACTCTCCACTGTCACACTGTATGTAGACGTAGAACACTCTATCCACTGTCACATTGTATGTAGACGTAGACACACTCTCCACTGTCACACTGTATGTAGACGTAGAACACACTCTCCACTGTCACGCTAAATGTAGACGTAGAACACACTCTCCACTGTCACACTGTATGTAGACGTAGAACACACTCTCCACTGTCACACTGTATGTAGACGTAGAACACACTCTCCACTGTCACGCTAAATGTAGACGTAGAACACACTCTCCACTGTCACACTGTATGTAGACGTAGAACACACTCTCCACTGTCACACTGTATGTAGACGTAGAACACACTCTCCACTGTCACGCTAAATGTAGACGTAGAACACACTCTCCACTGTCACACTGTATGTAGACGTAGAACACACTCTCCACTGTCACATTGTATGTAGACGTAGAACACACTCTCCACTGTCACATTGTATGTAGACGTAGAACACACTCTCCACTGTCACATTGTATGTAGACGTAGAACACACTCTCCACTGTCACATTGTATGTAGACGTAGAACACACTCTCCACTGTCACACCGTATATAGACGTAGAACACACTCTCCACTGTCACGCTAAATGTAGACGTAGAACACACTCTCCACTGTCACACCGTATGTAGACGTAGAACACACTCTCCACTGTCACGCTAAATGTAGACGTAGACACTCTCTCCACTGTCACATTGTATGTAGACGTAGACACACCTTCCACTGTCACATTGTATGTAGACGTAGACACACTCTCCACTGTCACGCTAAATGTAGACGTAGAACACTCTCCACTGTCACACTGTATGTAGACATTGAACACTCTCTCCACTGTCACGCTAAATGTAGACGTAGAACTTACTCTCCGTTCGCACACAGAAACTACTCAACACCTAGCCTACTTACACTCCATTCGCACACAGAAACTACTCAACACCTAGCCTACTAACTCTCCGTTCTCACACATAAACTACTCAACACCTAGCCTACTTACTCTCCGTTCGCACACAGAAACTACTCAACACCTAGCCTACTTACTCTCCGTTCTCACACAGAAACTACTTAACACCTAGACTACTTACTCTCCGTTCTCACACATAAACTACTCAACACCTAGACTACTTACTCTCCGTTCGCACACAGAAACTACTCAACACCTAGCCTACTTACTCTCCGTTCGCACACAGAAACTACTCAACACCTAGCCTACTTACACTCCATTCTCACACAGAAACTACTCAACACCTAGCCTACTTACTCTCCATTCGCACACAGAAACTACTCAACACCTAGCCTACTTACTCTCCGTTCTCACACAGAAACTACTTAACACCTTGACTACTACTTACTCTCCGTTCGCACACGGAAACTACTCAACACCTAGTCTACTTACTCTCCGTTCGCACACGGAAAATGCTCACAGGCATCATCCACAACAACGCAATGCATCTTGAAATCATTGCCCATGACGCAGACTCCTTGTCGTCTGCAGTTGTCATTGCAAGGCATAAGACCGTCAGAAGCCATGGCGGATGTGTTTCCATGGACAAAGCCGGAGATGTTACTCCTAGACATGTTGCCTTGTGTCGTCCTCAACACCGAAGGAGCACCGCCGAACCACAACAGTAAATCCCGCTCTTGAGTGGAATTGATCAGCGCGTTCTTGTTTTGAATATCCAATGGTTCAGTTGGTCTTCCTGCGGGATCTAGGTCTGTTCTAGCAGCGTGTCCAGCAGTGAAAGGAATCTTGTTGCCACGATCCTCGTAATGTAGAGATGGTGAGTTCTGAAGAGGGTTTTCCGTAGACCATGTAAGCGTGTGTGCGCTGGTTGGAGTATTCATTCTTACTGTTGGATTAATTAAGGTGATCTTTAGAGATTGACTAGCTTCAGGTAGACTTCCAGCGGATGTTCGATTGATAGTTCTTAAAGATTCTGTTGATGTTACAGGCTCATCCGCCCATAATGCAGGGTTTACTGAAGTATCCGAAAGTAATTCCGTGTTGACATTTGAAGACATGTTAAAGGTGTCTGCTGTCATTGCCTGGACGATGATTGTAATCATTACCATAGGGATGTAAAGAGACTTATCCGTAATTGTGTTGAAGTGGCTCATTGTCGATACCACCTAGGGCATATTTTAATTTTATGATTACCTTGGACTGCGCTGATTATTTCACATTAATTTTAATTTTCTTCAAGGTAAGTTGCATAATTTAAGTCACTTGAATGCAACCACAAGGAAAAAGTCATTCTCCAGTCTGCTTTGACAATTCTGTTTCGTTGCTTTTCCAGTTGCTTTTCTGTTTTACCTGATGGGGTCGTTTGGTAAATTGTCCTGCAGGTCTGTAAGAGATGAAAGGGGACATTTTTGAAATTATAACAACAATTTGATGATTTTGACACCATTTAAAACAGTGACAAGATCATAAATGTTATGTGACAGTTTACAGAGCTAAGTTTTCTTAATCAAAGGCAACATACGGAGCTGCTTATAGAGCTGGGTTTTTCTACACATAGGAATTATCAAGAATGTTGCAGCATTTGACAATATTAAATTCAGAACAATGTTTTCCGGTAGTCACTTTAAATAACGAAGACACAAACAATAGATTGCACGATTTATTGCCTGGCATATTTCGCCGCATCTCGTCAGGTACACACTGCAGAAATCACACAACATAAACTAAATTAATTAGATAAACCCTTCAGGCTGAAATATTCAATACACATATTAACACAGTAATTTGAGTTTCTAGCATGGTAATTTTAAACTGACTATTATGTCTTTTTGTTTCCACAAACTTGGTTTCTGTAAATGAATGGCAATTGCCTCTGCCAACTTTAACATGTGACCATTTTAGGTGTTAACTGATTAAGTGTCATGTGATGATTAATCGTCTTAAGCGAAATATCGCTGAAATGTTGTCACTGTGTTCTAATACAACATGTCTGCTATCATATTAACAACTTTTAAGTCATAATTGTGACACAACCCTACTTCACATTTTCTGTCATTCATTTTTGTTTGGTCGAAACCTACATTTTGTTTGGCACAGGATCTGTTAAACAACACACCATACGCAATGTCCCTATCAGTCACGTGACCGGTTACCAAAAATGTGCTGGCCAATCGATGACGTAGGAGATTTGCGGCATGTGGGCTTTGCCAGGTTCCCAGAGTCTTTGTTTGTTATTCTGTGAATTCTGTAAAATTAAACAAGGGAGAGTTTATTCGCAGATGGGGCCCTGGAACATGTATTACTACCATTTATTCACTAACCCTAATCCTAACCCTAACTTAATACATTATACTGGCCCCCCAACGATATGCCAGTTTGTACTGCTCTCTAATATAGAAGATATAGACGTCACGTGACCAGAACCGTCTGCGAATTCAATTTTCTTCCATTAAACAAACACGTATGCAAAGTTTATGCTTAGAAACAACAAGCACACGCTTATATGTCTTACAACAATCTCAGAACAGGTGAACTGAAATAACTGATGAAAAATAAATAAGAAGAGTTTGTAACAATAGTATTAAAGTAACGTTAAGGAAATGTGTAATAAATAAGGTAAAACACAATACTAAAATCCAGCGTGCAGGTCAGCATGGCCGAATGGGTAAGAACGCGTGTTCTTAAACATTCGTTGTGCTGATGCCGAGGTAAGCGGTTCAACCCCCACACCGGACAGTTGGACTAAAATGCTGGCCTGTCCTGCTTGACTTGGGGACGTAAATTACAAGTACCTCTGAAGTTAGAGTGGGTTCTCCTGATGGCGAGGGACACTGTTAATAGAGAAAGCTAATCCACACGCAAAATTCAGCCCATCACTACTATAAATAGTGTGTATGGACTACTCTTGAGTTCAAAGCGAGCGAGGCAACCCCCAATCCAGCCTTTCGGTCCTAATGACCTCTTCAGATATAATACAAACAATGCTAATATTTTAAGAATATTGTCAAAAAAAAAAAACACGCAAAATATACATAATTACACAGCCTTATTAAAGCATTGCCGGTTTCCCTGGCCTAGGAGTTAGCGACTTTCTCCGTAATCCCGTATATTCTCATGAGTAACGTGACGACGGCGACAATCGGTAGCGGTTCTAACCGCGTCGGTAACTTAGGGGTATGTGAGCCGGCCGCTCAGAAAGTAATGGCAAACTACTGAGCGTAATCTTGCCAAGAAATCAACAATCAGCTGAAAGATGCTGATGTTGACAGCGATGTCCTGTAAAGGATATGCAAACATATTTAAAATCAAAACATTACTCAAAGAGGCCACAATGGAAATCAACTTTCTAAATATAAGACAGTATTCAGACAACAGCTTTTCAACACAAAAACAGCATTAGGTGAACAGCTTTCCAACTCTAAGATACCATGGTTGTAATCTCCCTTATGCCTGGACACCCATACACACATCACTGTTCCTGTTCTCTATTTCTGGAATGCAGACGCCAACATGGAATGTAATTAACTGTCACTCAAGCTAATTTCTTCATAACAAGGGCCACTATCTCCGCTGTGACCTTAGCGGCAAGGTAAGTACGTAAGCAAGTTATGAGCCCTGTTCATACCATGAGGCATACTGTGTGCGTGGCAAGTAAGTTTGTAGGTATGTTGGTTGGTAGGTAGGTATGCACGTATTTAGATGGGTAGGGTAGTATGTAAGTACGTAGGTACGTGAGTATGTAGGTAGGTAGATAGGTCGGTAAGTAGGTAGGTATGTAGGAAAGTAAGTAGGCAGGTAGGTAATTATGTAAGTAGGTAGGTCCAAATATACCCATGTCCGCAAAATAACAGATAATAAACAGCATATTCACACCAACCCTATGCTACCAATCTCAAACTTGGACTTTATCCAAATCACACTTTCACAAAATCAACACCTGAGAGATGAGATGTCTGAGGAGATCTGCAAACTTAACAATCCGAGACCGAGTAAGAAACGCAGTTATCAGACAGACAGTGGGATCAACACCTTGTGCCACATTTATTGAAAGACAGAAGATCAAGTGGTTTGGCCATGTCGTTAGAATGCAACATCAGCAACTACCATCACTGGCCTTACATCAAAGATCATCTGCGACGAGACCAAGAGGACGTCCAAGAAGAAAATGGATTGACGACATCAAGGACATTGTACAACCACACGGAATGACACTATCCAGTGCCGTCCACCGGGCGCTGGAGCGCAAATTATTCCTCCCCATGACGCTTAACAGCAGAAGTGGAAGATGATGATGATGATAGTAGGTAGGGAGGTATGTAAATAGGTAGATTGGTAGGTAAATATATGATTAGGCAGGTATGTAGGTAAGTAGGTAGGTAAATAGGTAGGTAGGTGAGTATATAATTATGTAAGTAAAGCAAGCAAGTAGGTAGACAGGTGGATGAGTAAGTAGGTTGATAAGTAAGTAAGTAGGTGAGTAGGTAAGTAAATGATTAGCTAGATAGGTAAGTAAGTAAATAGGTAAGCAGGTAGGTATATAGGTAAGTAGGTAAATACATGTTACATAGTAAGTAGGTAAGTAAGTAAGTAGGTGAACAGTAAGTAAGCATGTAAGTAAGTAGGTACTAACTAATAGGTATGTAAGTAAGTGGTAAGTAAATAGGTGGCAAATAAAGAGGTGGTAAGTAAATAGACGATAAGTACGTAGGTATATAAGTAAGTAAATAGTAAGTAAGTAGATATGTACGTAGGTATGTTAGTAAGTGGTAAGTAAACAGATATATGAGTAAGTAAATAGAAAATAAGTAGATATGTAAGTAAGTAGATATGTAAGTAAGTGGTGAGTATAAGTTAGTAGGTATGTAAGTAAGTGGTAAGTAAGTAGGTATGTAAGTAGGTGTAAGTATATAGGTGGTTAGTAAACAGGTAATTAGTAAATAATTGGTAATTAAATAGGTCGTAAGTAAGTAGATGTATAAGTAAGTAAATAATAAGTAAGTAGGTCAGTAAGCAAGCAGATGGTAAATAAATAGGTGGTAAGTAAGTAGATATGTAAGTAAGCAGATGGTAAATAAATAGGTGGTAAGTAAGTAGATATGTCAGTACGCAGATGGTAAATAAATAGGTGGTAAATAAGTAGATATGTCAGTAAGCAGATGGTAAATAAATAGATGGTAAGTAAGTAGATATGTCAGTAAGCAGATGGTAAATAAATAGGTGGTAAGCAAGTAGATATGTCAGTAAGCAGATGGTAAATAAATAGATGGTAAGTAAGTAGATATGTAAGTAAGCAGATGGTAAATAAATAGGTGGTAAGTAAGTAGATATGTAAGTAAGCAGATGGTAAATAAATAGGTGGCAAGTAAGTAGATATGTAAGTAAGCAGATGGTAAATAAATAGGTGGTAAGTAAGTAGGTATGCAAATAAATAGATGGTAAGTAAGTAGATATGCAAGTAAGCAGATGGTAAATAAATAGGTGGTGAGTAAGTAGGTATGCAAATAAATAGGTGGTAAGTAGATATGTTAGTAAATAAGTGGTAAGTAAGTAGGTATGTAAGTAAATAAGTGGTAAGTAAGTAGGTATGTAAATAAATACGTGGTAAATAAGTAGGTATGTAAGTAAGTGGTAAGTAAATAGGTGGTAAGTTCGTAGGTATGTAAGTAAGTGGTAAGTAAATAGGTGGTAAGTTCGTAGGTATGTAAGTAAGTGGTAAGTAAATAGGTGGTAAGTTCGTAGGTATGTAAGTAATTGGTAAGTACATAGGTAGTAAGCACGTAGGCATAAATAAATAGGTATGTAAGTAAATAGGTGGTAAGTAACTAGGTATGTAAGTAAATAGGTGGTAAGTAAGTAGGTATATAAGTAATTGGTAAGTACATAGGTGGTAAGCACGTAGGCATAAATAAATAGGTATGTAAGTAAATAGGTGGTAAGTAACTAGGTATGTAAGTAAATAGGTGGTAAGTAAGTAGGTATGTAAGTAAATAGGTAAGTAAGTAAATAGATGGTAAGTAAGTAGGTATGTAAGTGATAAGTAAATAGGTGATAAGTAAGTAGGTATGTAAGTAAATAGGTAGGGAAGTAAATTGGTATGTAAGTAAATAGGTATGTAAGTAAATATTTATGTAAGTAAATAGGTGGTAAATAAGTAGGTATGTAAGTAAATAAGTGGTAAGTAAGTAGGTATGTAAGTAAGTGGTAAGTAAATAGGTAGTAAGTAAGTAGGTATGCATGTAAATAGGTATGTAAGTAAATACGTGGTAAGTAAGTAGGTATGTAAGTAAGTGGTAAGTAAATAAGTGGTAAGTAAGTAAGTAAGTTAGTTAGTTAGTCGCGGATCCATTTTCACGGAACGGGTCGTCCCCCATTATGCTCCGTTCCTATGCCAGTGAATATCACACAAAATACTCCTCACCACTCTATGTGAACAATGGAATAGACAGGAGCATCAGCAAACCAACAATCCCGCACAGGTACACTGTGCATAATGCCGCCGCCAGAATGCCGACACAAAAGTCCTCCACGAAAATACATTTCATCGTCGATGGAATCGGCAGTCACCAGAAAGACTTCATTGACCCAGGTTTTATTCCATATAGCTCAGGTCTCTTTCCGCAGGGCGACCAGCCGAAAGCGCCGCACAAAGCACGAACTCCGTAGCTTCAGCGATGACTCCCAGGAGTCTCCTGAAACATGCACCCGTGAACCGAAAAGCCAAACCAGTCAATTCAGCAACAGCCGACCGCCATAGTTCCGAACATGCATGTTGCTGCCTTACCAATCCTGATGTCGATTTCCTGATATAGGGATAATTTGCTATTTACCTCAGATCCTAGATATGTAAAATGGTTTACAATCTTCAGTTTGCCGTCGTCAATAAAGATTGATGATACCACATGCGCACCTTGTGACATAATCCGTGTCTTCTTTTTGTTAATTGTTAAACTAAATTCAGAGCAAGCATTGGAGAATGTAGATAGTAGATGTTGTAATTCTTCCTCATAGTGGGTCGTAATTGCAGCATCATCCGAAAAAAACAAATCTCTGATTAGTACCTTCCTAATTTTGGTCTTGGCCTTCAATCTCTGAGCATTATAGAGGCAGCTATCTGAGCATGAGTGAATGTATATACCGGCATCCTGATCACGAAAGGCATATTTCAGTAGAAGTGAAAAGTATATTCCAAAGAGGTTGGGGGTTGGTACACAACCTTTGCTTAACTCCACTCTTGATTTCAAACTCTTCTGAAGTTGCACCATCAAACTTGATTATACCCTTCATGCCTTTGTGGAACGATTCCACAATGGACAGAAGAGTTGGTGGGCAGCCAATGTTCTTTAGTGTCTTGAACAGAACCCTCAAACTGACCAAATCAAATGCCTTTGTGAGGTCGATGAAGGCAATAAACAATGGTTGATTTTGTTCCCGGCATTTTTCTTGCATTGTCGCAATGATAATATCACATCAATGGTAGACCGGTTCTGTCGGAATCCGCACTGTGATTCGGGGTAGACTTTCTAAGCAGAACAATTCTGGCAAATACTTTCCAGACAGTACACAGGAGTGAAATACCCCTATAGTTGTTACAGTCGCTTCGATCGCCCTTGTTCTTGTACAGTGTTATGATGCTTGAATCTTTGAAATCCTGTGGGACTTGTCCTTCTCGCCAGCATAACTCTATTAGTTGGTGGATCTGTAGAGTGAGTATTTCTTGCCCACTCCTGATAACCTCTATTGGAATCCCATCCTTAACTGAGGCCTTGCCTGATGCAAGTTCATTTATGGCACCCATAACTTCTGTCATGGAGGAAGTGTGTCCAGGTGGTTAAGAGTTGGCAGGGCCTCTATGGCGTTGAGGGCATCATCCGCTAGTTTGGTCTCACTTGAGTAAAGCTCTAAATAGTGCTTTACCCATCTATCCATCTGCTGTTTCTTATCAGTGATGATTTCTCCAGTCAAGATTTTCAGTGGTGCACTTCTTTTGATCATTGGACCACAGGCTTTCTTTATCCCTTCATACATGCTTCTGATGTGTCCCTTATCACTTGCGTTTTGAATGGACTCACATAGCTTGATCCAATAGTCATTTTCACACTGCCTGGCAGCCTTTTGTACATCCTTCCTAGTTTGCTTCACCTCACTGAGAGTGTTACGCGTTGTTCGTTCCTTGTTTCTTAAGAGAACTATCTTCTTTTTATCAATCAAGGGCTGCAGTCTCTGGCTGTTTGCCGCAAACCAGTCCTACCTCTTGTGACCCACAGTGACGTACAACCCTACCGCAGTTTTATAAAGAGTTCCGTTAAGTTTACCTCTGTCTTAAATACAACGTCCTGCTAAAGGTATTTCGTTAAACAACAAGAGTGATCGACATGCAGACGGAATTCTCAGAGGGCGAATATTCACACATACTGAAGGACACGCAGATAAACAGTCAGACAAGCGAGCATACTCAAACATGAAAAGGGGGAATGCATGTAGACGGATGTCAATGGAGGACATACAAGTAAACAGACAGACAGGCGGCCAGATAGACAGATCAACAGACAGACAGAGAAACAAACAAACATGCAGGCAGATAGACAGGCATGTAGGCCGCTAGACAAACAATTGTTTACGTATTTTCAAATCCACTAAACCCGTAAAAAAAATACCAGACACGTTTCCTAATCTTCTGTAAATTGTCTGAGGAACAGAATAGACCACCTAACCTCATTATGCCATGGCCTACCATATGCGAGGAGCTGTGATGCGATAGTGGTCCGTGTTCCATCCCCAGCATAGGCTGGGTTATAATTTCCGACCCACGCAACTCTTTAATCGACCCACCCTTTATAAACACAAATACCACTCAATTATCAGAATGTTCTGGAAATTATCTGAGACGGAAAGATTATGAGGAACGGAACTGGACACCCGATCTCATATGCATTGACCTATAATACGCGAAGGAGCACACATAACCCAACAGCTGTATCTGACCTGGGAATATTTTTACCTAGAGTTGAGCTGAGTTGAGTCGAGTTGAGTAGAGTTGAGTATAGTTGAGCTGAGTTGAGTTGAGTAGAGTTAAGTTGAGTTTAGCAGATTAGAGTTGAGTTGAGTTGGGTTGAGTAGAGTTGAGTTGAGTTAAGTTGAGTTGAGTAGATTAGAGTAGAGTTGAGTATAGTTGAGCTGAGTTGAGTTGAGTTAAGTTGAGTTGAGCAGATTATGGTTGAGTAGAGTTGAGTTGAGTTAAGTTGAGTTGAGTAGATTAGAGTTGAGTTGAGTATAGTTGAGCTGAGTTGAGTTGAGTTGAGTTGAGCTAAGAACCGACATCACTGCACTCAGGACATTCCCATATACGCTCAGTCCCTTCTTTCAACAGCCAACGAAGAATAACACAACTAATCGTTCCCACCGCCATCCGATTGAAAGTTCTCCTGGTCTTCTCTCTCAGTTTTGAGATTCTTCCAGAATCCCTGCCGATTCCCCGCAATCTCATTCTTTCCACATACGGGTTCTCAATCTGCACCCCCACCTTCCCCAGATGGTCCCATTGGCGCACTACCACTTTTACCGTGTCCATAGGTAACCAGTCTACCACCAATAGGTGCATTCTCTGCCAGCCGATCAGCCTGTTCATTCCCCCGCACTCCCGCATGACCAGGGCAAACAAAAAAAAATCCATACAATTCTCACAATCTGTGACCTCTGAAGCGAGGTTAGCCATTCCACACGAAACATTCCTTTCTCCACCTTACTAAGCATACTCCTTGAGTCCGTAATGAATTATCTTTATCTAGAATATGTGAGCGCCTAGCGCTGTACATTCCAGCAACAAAATTTACATTCACCAGTACATTTTAATCCGAAGAGCTAAGACAAAGATGGATGGACAATTTCTCTCCACAAACGACGCTCTCAGAGTGTTTTCCTCCCTGTCAGTCTCCATTTTGCTGTTCATTAATCTTACCAGCTGTTGCCCAATAACATAAATAATCTCTGTCTCTGTTGTCAGTTTGAAAAACTGCTGACTGTTTCCTTCTTGTGTTTGTGTTGTCATTTGTTTGTGTCTCAGCGTGTGTTGCATCATCCATGTCACTTTATACAAAACCCGCCATGACAGCTGCCTCGTTTCAAACAATAAATAATAAGCGCGTTTCAGTGACAACAACGTCAGGCGGCTAGAAACGTCATGTGACCAAACCGTGTACCTTTACTTGGGATGTTTGGTGATGTAAGTGCTGAAGTTGCAGAGAGAAGATAACTCTTGGAATGTTTGGTATTGTACACTCTTGAGTAGCCAAGAGCAAACAAGTCTTGGAATGTCTGTAAAGAGAAGATGAGTCTATTAGTGTCTGACGGTGTACGCACTTGAGTTGCCCAAGAGATACAATTCTATTGGTGTCTGACGGTGTACGCACTTGAGTTGCCCAAGAGAAGACAACTCTTGGAATTTTTGGTATTGGACACTTCTTTCGATGTCAAGAGAAGACAACTCTTGGAATTTTTGGTATTGGACACTTCTTTCGATGTCAAGAGAAGACATCTGTTGGAATATTTAGTGGTGGACACACTTGGATTGCTAATATTATACAACTTTTGGAATGTTTTGTCGTGTGCACATCTTGTTTGTCAAGAGAAGACAACTCTGTTAGTGCTTGATGGTGTACACGCTCAATTTGCCCAACAGAAGATAACTCTATTGGTGCTTGATAGTGTACGAGCTTGAGTTGCCCAAGAAAAGACAACTCTATTGGTGCTTGACGGTATACGCTTGAGTTGCACGGGAGAAGACAACTCTTGGAATGTTTGGTGGTGTACACACTTGAGTTGTCAAGAAAAGACAACTCACCAGCATTGACAAACAATAAACTTCTTTGCGCCTCCCAAACAGCACACCATGTTGCCCGTCTTGTGTCTGGGATGGAATCCAGCCACCCGTAAATGTTTTAAACAGATTTAGCCAATACCAAACATAGAATTTGAAATTCTAATGTGAAAGCACTACTACTGAATGGGTTAGAAATACGTAAAATAAATAAAGAATTAAGGCGCTCTGCTTCCAAATCACCTGCAGCTGTGTTTCGAAAGCGGTAAGCGGGATTATGAATTGCGTTCGTAACCCCTTCGCCATAGAGCCGGGTAAAAGACTTTCCGACTAAAATACTTTCCGGGTAAAAGACTTTCCGACTAAAATACTTTCCGGGTAAAAGACTTTCCGACTAAAATACTTTCCGGCTAAAAGACTTTCCGGCTAAAAGACTTTCCGACTAAAATACTTTCCGGGTAAAAGACTTTCTGACTAAAATACTTTCCGGGTAAAATACTTTCCGACTAAAATACTTTCCGGGTAAAAGACTTTCTGACTAAAATACTTTCCGGGTAAAAGACTTTCCGACTAAAATACTTTCCGGGTAAAAGACTTTCTGACTAAAATTCTTTCCGGGTAAAATACTTTCCGACTAAAATACTTTCCGGGTAAAAGACTTTCCGACTAAAATACTTTCCGGCTAAAAGACTTTCCGACTAAAATACTTTCCGGCTAAAAGACTTTCCGGCTAAAAGACTTTCCGACTAAAATACTTTCCGGGTAAAAGACTTTCCGACTAAAATACTTTCCGGCTAAAAGACTTTCCGGCTAAAAGACTTTCCGACTAAAATACTTTCCGGCTAAAAGACTTTCCGGCTAAAAGACTTTCCGACTAAAATACTTTCCGGGTAAAAGACTTTCCAGCTAAAAGACTTTCCGGCTAAAAGACTTTCCGAATAAAAGACTTTCCCGCTAAAAGACTTTCCGGCTAAAAGACTTTCCGACTAAAATACTTTCCGAATAAAAGACTTTCCAGCTAAAAGACTTTCCGGCTAAAAGATATTCTTATAAACACCACAGGGTGAAGGGCAAGGTTGAAGAGAAGCTGGCATGACGTAGTCAATGATACAAGTGGGAAGATAACATCAAGAGATGGACGAACAGCAGTCTGGCGAAATATACAATCGAGGCGAGAGACATAAGGTGTTGGAGATCAGTTGCAATCAACCTTCTTTGTGTAGACGACACGTGCTTGATTGATTGATTGATTGATTGAAACTACAATTATGCTAGTTATGCAAATCAAGCACGTCGAGTTCTGCAGTTACAGTAGAAGACCCATTCATGTAAAGTCTACAACAGATAGATGATTAATTGGGTTGAATCTTCTGGAAGATTTCAGTTTCAACTTCTTCAAGTTTGCTTAAAATTGATTGTCTGTATCTGCAATGTTGTCTATTGTGTAAACTTCACAATCTGTTTTAGTTCACTCAGTGGTATATAGCGGTGATCCGTCACTGCTGTTTCTATAATTCAGAAGGTTTGCTTGCATCTCGAAGAGTGAGGCAGATATACAACACTTTCCTCCCAACGCAGTACCATCTCCAGGGGGGTGGGGAGAGGGGGAGCTGTGTTGCAGAGCATTCATTCCCCTCTCCAAGGTCAGCAATCAGCGGGGTGGTAAAGACTTAATGGAAACCAGGTTAGGATTCTGCACAAAACATACGGACTGGCTGGCATTGGGTTGTCACCAAACTTCCTGCGGTATCTTTTGTGCATGGTGAACAGCTCTCATGGGTTTAGATACATCATTGTCACCAAACTGCATGCTGCATCTTTAGTGCACCCAAGTATAATTCGTACAACCCTATTCTGTATTCTTTCCAATCTCTCTATCTGAGAACGGATGAGAGTACGGCTACGCACCACAAAGAGCCCAGGCATCTCAGGAACAATGATTTAGCGAAGATGCGTCTTTAATATCTCTGGTTTTTACATGGGTTAAAAACAAAAACAAAGACAAGTTGCCGAGGCAACAGCTGTTGATGTTGTACCAGGTTCTCATAAGGAGAATAGTAGTGTTATTCCTCCCAGGGTCAAGATTAGTGGCAGTCTTGCAAGCACTGTAATGTGAACAAAGATTTCTTTGAAGAAAAGGAACATTACTTATTCAAGGATGGGATCTTCTTGGAAAGTTTCAAAGAGAATGATGATGATAATGCCAGTTCTACTAATTTTGGTTGCATCGTTCAAACACACAGTGTGCCTATGCTTTTATGAAACAGATACATTCTGTAGAGCAACTTTTCAGAAAATCATTGTTATTTTTGCCTTAAAAGAATTCTTCTGGGTTAAAGAAAGGCAAAAGAATATGAATCTGATACGACTTTCAATCGTATGTATTTATGCATATACTTTCAGCATTTGAAAATAAATGTGCATTTGTTGCTTAATTTAGATGGTCTGGCAGGGAATGCACCTCTTGGTGGTAGATTACCTATGGACAATGGAGAAGTGGTCGAGCGCCTTTGGGACCAGGTGGAGAAGGCGGGGGAACAGATTGAAAACTCCTACATGGAAAGACTAATATTTCCGGGGATCTCCAAGGGTTCTGGAAGAATCTCAAAATTGAGAGGGAAGACAAGGAGAACTTTTAAACAGATAGCGATGGGAAAGATTAGTAGTATGACTCTTCGCTTACTGTTGAACGAGGGGACGAAGCGCGTACGGAAATATCCCGAGTACAGCGATGTCGGTTCTTAGCTCAAATAAACTCATCTCAACTTTGGATGGTCAAAATCTTCTGCAACCGTCGTGCGTTTGTCTGGTTTGTGAAGTTTGGAAGTGTGCCGGTTTGATGTTCATAGGACCGTGCGGTAGATTTTCTCAGTATGATGTAAGTCTTCGAAATGCCGCTCCTTAAATCTTTTTGTTAAATGTTCGAAATGCCTCTCCTAAAAGATTTTTAATTATTGAATGGTTCAAATTGTATTTCGATTTCGCTGCTTATGCTGCCTCTCTGTATCATAGCACGCCGCGACCCTAAACGTTCATATTTATTGCTCAATGTCGCAGAAGATGCTGTTGTTCTATAATCATTACACTGTTTTATAATGATTAATAACAATAAACCGTTAAGTTCTCATAGTCTTGTCATTTGTCTGTATTTAATGACATCTATAAGACATTTTCCATTCCTTATACCTACACCTTTCAACCTCAGAAGAAAAGTTTTATTACGATACATCGCTAGGCTCAGATTAATAATCCTGTGATGGTGTCTTTTTAAAATGTTTAGGTCTAAAGGTTCCCCAGGGCAAGAGCCTCCCCATTAAGTTCCGAGTCTCTGTGTGTCATTCGGATGACCGCCTCTGCTGGTGGCCCTGGTCAGATCAAGTGCAGATCAAGTGCACTTTGATCCTAAACCCAAAATAATAAAAACAAGGAAAAACGATTAACATTTGTAGGTTATTCATGGTTCCCCCGGGCCATGTTTTGTTTAGGCCGAACATTGTTTTTTTTTCAAATGTTTGCGAATATAATTTTTTAACGTTTATTTCGCACAAAATAATGTGTGTTTACAAGGTGTATTGTGTGTGTGTGTGTGTGTGTGTGTGTGTGTGTGTATGTGTGCGTGTGCGTGTGCGTGTGTGTTCTTCTTTTATTTGCGAAAACGACATTTACATTGATATACACATATGATAATACAGTGCAAAATGCTTAAGGCGATCTCGTATGTGGCAAATTTCGGTTTTTTTTTTTTTTAGCATATCCTTTACAGGACTTAGCTGTCAACACCAGCATCTTTCAGCTGTATGTTGATCTCTTGGCAAGATTACGCTCAGTAGTTTGCCATTGCTTTCTGAGCGGCCGGCTCAGTACCCCGCAAGTCACGAGCGGGGGTCGAACCACCTCAGCTCTCGCTCCGCTACGAGACTCTGATAAACGGGATTACAGAGAGAAAGTGTTGTAACCCCACAGCCAGGGAGACCGGCAAATTTCTGTTGTGAAGAACAATTTATCCACGGAAAATTTTCTTTTTTTGTCCCTTGTCTCTTAAAGAGGAATGTCTGATCAGAAGACCTATTTATTGGGTCCCGTGCGAGATCGCCTTATCAGGTCTGCACTGTATTACATTTATGCCATGGTGCAATTACCTAAACATTACTTGATGACGATGATGGTGAGGTAATCATTTGCTCTCTTGAATACTAACATCTATAAAATGAAATTCTGTCACACTCCAAGTATTCTCATTCACATTTTGCTTTACTTAAATAAGTTTAGCATATCACTGAATGGATTATATATGAAACATTGCAACAAGCGCCCTATTAAAGTGAAGAGGGAGGGGAGAGAAAAAGAGAAGAGAGAGAGAGAGAGAGAGAGAGAGAGAGAGAGAGAGAGAGAGAGAGAGAGAGAGAGAGAGAGAGAGAGAGAGAGAGAGAGAGCCAAAACAAAGACTGAAGTTAGCTGCATTGGGTAGTAACTTCATCACGGGAACCATGGATTTATTTTGAGTGGGCGGGGTTGGGGTGAAGGATAAACAAACTATTTCCTTTTTCATGGTCATACTTCCACTTTCCACTTCCCGATCGACAGAGAACTTGACCTATGAGGTAGAGCCTCTATTTGTGCTGGGTAGCAATTGTCCTTGGCTGTTGTAAGAAAGATCTTTTGTCTTAATCATAAAGTCCACATTTTGGTTTTGTTTTGTTTAAATAAGGGTTCGCGGTTCCCCTGGGTCCAAAGTCGCCTCATGAGGTTCCATGTCTTTTTGTGTCATTCGGATGACCGCCTCTACTGGTGGTCATAGCAAGATCAAGTGCGGATCCTACGCATTCCCCTTTTTTAACGTTTTGCTCGCTATAAGCGTAGTCAATAGACATGCTACTACTTATGGTGCAATGGTCTGATTGTTTGCGTGTGGATTTAGCTTTCCCAATTACCAGTGTCCATCACCATCAGGCGAAACCACCCCGACTTCAGAGGTAGTTGTAATTTAGTCCCCAAGGCAAGGACGAGAGGTCAACACTTCAGTCCTAATGACCTATATAAGAGTTAAACCCAATACCTCAGCATAATGTTTTAAAATAAGGGCCCGCGGTTACCAAAGGGGCCAGTTCCGTCCCATGAGGGTCCCACATCCCTGTGTGTCATTCCGATGACCGCCTCTGCATGTGGCCCTGACAAGATCAAGTGCAGATACTACACACTAATCTTATTATTATTATTTTTTTTTTTTCATTTAGCAATGTTGCGTGCTTGCTTGTGTTCGATGGCTGTGAGCTCCAGCGTGAAGTCCTGTATGTCGGATGAAGACATCCCGTTGTCCAACATCAGTGTGATGTCATACAGGACCTGAGGTTTGCGTGAGTATCCGCTGTCCCATGTCTGGCTTATTGGTGAGCAGACTGGTGGTTCCTCGCAGATACTCTCCGACTTCGGAAGAACCAGCGATCCTACTACGTTAGCCAGGACCCCGAAGGGACCTGTTGCCCAGGACGCAGGACTAGGACGTGTTAGTAGGTCTTGGCCAGTATAAAACCTGGCCCTGGTGCCTTGGAAACACCTCTGCGTATTTATTGTCTCTTGCACATTAACAGCAGCCAGAATTTAGCGGTCAAATATCTGGTATCTGGCACCAGCTCTCAATAACGAGGATCTGCAACCAGCAGAGATCTGTCATACTGAATCAAGACATCCCTGATCTCTTTCTTCGAGGCACCATCCATATATATATATATATATATATATATATATATATATATATATATATATATATATATATATATATATATATATATATATATATATATGCCGGTCTCTCTGGCTGTGGGGTTACAACACTTTCTCTCTGTAATCCCGTTTATCACGCAGAGTCTCGTAGCGGAGCGAGAGCTGAGGCGGTTCGATCCCCGCTCGTGACTTGCGGGATACTGAGCCGGCCGCTCAGAAAGCAATGGCAAACTACTGAGCGTAATCTTGCCAAGAGATCAACATACAGCTGAAAGATGCTGGTGTTGACAGCTAAGTCCTGTAAAGGATATGCTAAAATATATATATATATATATATATATATATATATATATATATATATATATATATATATATATATATAATAAGACACGATGGCCTTGGAAACATCTTGTCTGACTGCATAGAATGTCCACCTCCTTTTACACGCGGATATAAACTCCATCAAATCTCTCTTAGCCCAGCAACAGACCTGTCATGTTAGTTAGCAAATCTTAGTCAGGCCAAAGTCCATAATTCTGATATTGCATTCAAGAGAATCGACATCCAAAACATACACATGTTAGTATTGCTGAAGACAAATGTAGGGTGTTTGCAATGTCTCATTACACTTTGTGTGTAGAACAGTTGGTTGTTGGAGAGTATGTTTTTCGTTTGGAAGACGGAAAACGTTATCTCCAACATACAGCTATTCTATATACAAAGTGTAGTGAAATTTTACAAACACACTGTAGAAGCTAGTGGTAAGCACATCTACATTTCAGCATATAGTAAAACATCTAAATAAAATGCTAAGCTTTTACCTAACATTTGCGCACTTAATGTTAAAATACGTCATCATAAATTAGCTAAATAATTATGAAATTTAAATAACAATAAACGTAACTCACTTAGTTCTGGTCAATAGCTTAGCTTGTACATTACATCTCTTGGAAAATTTTTGGCATGGTTTCCCCTTCCTGATACATGTAAACTTAATAGATGTTTTTTTACCTTTCCGTCGACTACACTAGACACTATTTTGAACTATGATATGGCTGTGCTTTTACAGGTGTGCGCTGCAGTCCTGTCTCTGTTTTCTCCGGTAACTTTGTAGGTGACCGCAAAATGACTGCATTCCTTGTAAGGATAGACTGTTATTCTTGCCTGCTACCTCGTTGTCACACAGGCCAGGACTGAGCTGCTGTCATGTTTGGTTACATTGTTGTCCGTGCAACCAGAGACACTGACTTCTTTACCGACGTACAACGTATTCTGGTCCGACATTATGCATGCGAATTTTCTCACACAGGAACTTAATCTGTGCATATTAACTTGAAAAAATACTTCAGTATCTCAGCATTTCACTTTCCACTTCTCGCTTTGGTTATTGTAATTTTACAACTTTACTGCAATTCAGCCCACATCATTTGATATCGCCACCTCGTCCAAGTTAAACAAACATTATTTGTTATCGCCACCTCTTAATAGTTAAATAAACATCATTTGTTATCGCCATCTCGTCCAAGTTAAACAAACATCATTTGTTATCGACAAATCGACCAAGTGAAACATACGTCATTTGTTATCGCCGCCTCGTCCAAGTTAAACACACGTCATTTGTTGTCGCCACTTCGTCAAAGTTAAATAAGTCATTTGTTGTCGTCATCTCATCCACGTTAAACACACTTCATTTTTTTTGTCGCCATCCCGCTCAACACATCTCATTTGTTGTACCTCATAATGTTTATTATTGTATGGTAATGTCTCTTGGTGGGAAAGGGAACTGGACACATCACCTCATTATCACCCCCCCCCCCCCCCCCCCAACACCAACAGCACACAGAAGTGCAAGATATATTGCCGCAAGTTATGTCAGCGACGTAGATCTCTACTGCAGTGGGTGGAGCACCATTGAGTTATTCCGGGAATTGAAAGGACTGACAAACTGACCATAGCCGGAGCTGGGACACATACATTTTGCATGTTCTTTGCAGAACGTTGCGATCAACCCGAACAACAGGTTGATTTAGAAAGCAATTTCTAGGTTTAATAGTTTGTCTTTTGCTTTCTGAACCAGAAGTCAACGTATAATTCCAACTGACCGATATAGGGATGGAACCTGCCTCCCACCCGCAGCGAACCGGAAGTTTAAGAATAAGCGCATTAAACCCCGCGGCCGCGAAGACTTCTGCATGGACACAAGAATCACACATTCACTCAACAGTCATACATTCACACAACAATCAGACATTCACACAAATATCAAACATTCCGGTTGATCCAGGGTTTGTTTCCGGGTCCGGTCAAGGATATGCACTACTGAAGAGCTCAAACGAGAGCGAAACTCGAGTTTAGTGCTTCCACATTGACGTGGATAGGTCTTAGGTTCATACCAGAGTGCGATCAGCTTTGCCAGTAGTGGGTTGTGCTCAATTTTTAAAAATCTGAAATCCCGAAACAACAAATAAATCAGTTTGATTATTGCTCACTGGACCTTAGGCGGCCTGGTGTGCCTTGCCAGTGAGAAGACCTGATCGTTCGGGTCCACATCGATTGACGGACGTCAGTCGCGGCGATCGGGCAAATCTTGAGCTACAGCCTATGATGCGTGATGTTGTAGTATTCTGTTGTGATAATTTGGCTGTGTCCAGCGTGTGCCGCGTGGTCTAGTGTTTACACACCCGCTTCACACGCCAGTGATCCGGGGTTTGTTTCCGGGTCCGGTCAAGGATATGCACTACTGAAGAGCTCAAACGAGAGCGAAACTCGAGTCTAGTGCTTCCACATTGACGTGGATAGGTCTTAGGTTCATACCAGAGTGCGATCAGCGTTGCCAGTAGTGAGTTGTGCTCAATATTTAAAAATTCCGGTTACAGTTTACCTAAAGACAAATCTAATAAAACACCGAGAACTTCAGCTGCTTAACAACAGAATGAACATCTTCTGTTGGACTAGATTTGGCTGGCTGGGATAGTCAGGTGTGTACAGTTAGATAGTTAGTTAGTCATGGTTCCAAATTCACGGCAACGAGTCGTCCCCATTATGCTCCCTTCCTGTACCAGCGAGTATCACATGAAATGCTCCTCATTGCCCAATGTGAAAAGTGGGAAAAGCAAGAGTCTCGACAAAACAACAGCCTGCACAGGTACACTGTACATAATACCGCCGCCAGAATGCCAACACAAAAGTCATCCACGAAAAATAGTTCATCGTCGACGGAAGCGGTAGTCACTAGAACATTGACCCGGGTTTTATCCCACTTGCTTCGGTCTCTTTCCGCAGTGCAACCTGCCGAAAGCGGCGCACAAAGCACGAACTCCGTAGCTTCAGCGACGACTCCCAGGAGTCTCCTGGAAAATGCACTCGTGAACCGAAAAGGCAAACCAGTCAATTCAGCAACATCCGGCGGTCGTCGTTCCGAACTTGCAGTTCATGCTAGGTGTGTACGTGTGTTTCTATTTGTTGTTTCTCTGGAGGATCTAAGAATACCTTTCTGATTCATTATACATGTACATTGTAATATCCTGCTACAGTCACGATCTTTCTTATCCGAAGTTTTGAAACTGGCTAGCTGGGAAGGAGGGACGAAAATGACACCACGCCATTGAGAGTGGAACTTCCTACAAAACACCAGGCAAGGTTAACCCGGTCAACAAATGCCTGAAGAAGTCGGATGTGTCGGTCGAAAGGAGCAAATATCTCAGCTTTGCTGTAAACAGGCACAACGTAATTACGTCTCCAAAACAAACATTCCGGTCGAACGCAGAAGAAGATCTCTAGCAGTAATCCGGATCTTTCTTATCCGAAGTCTTGTTTTATTGTAATACCAGGGCTATACTGGTACCTTGCCGCCTTGATACACAATAGTTTGTTACATTATGTTTCCCCGCACGCACGCACGCACGCATGCACGCACGCACGCATGCACGCACGCACACATACACACAATAACAATAATACAATATGGGCTCAGCTGAGGAAACCATATGTTGCCCATACAGCATAATCCCTCTCTCGGCCTGTCTAGTTTACTCCAAAGGAAAGGTAACGCCAATTCGCCTGGAACAAGACAAGCTACAGAAGCTACCAAATCAGCAAAGCAATACTCTAACTGTCCGCCTGTCAGAGCTTCGATTCTACACCAGATGGCGACCAAGGATTAGGGCGTGGCCTCCCTTGCCATGGCATTTAGTCTTTAGGCTGCATTATTTCCTCGCACTAGGGTAAGGCTTGTACCCTCCCAATTGTGCTCCTCCACCCGAAGCCGTTGGCACAATGAGGGGTGTCGAGTTTGGTGAGCGCCGCCCAACATTCGGCACTACAGAAAGCATGTAGTACCGTCTGCTATCATACGGCAACTCAGTCATATCTGACTAAGACATTGTACTTTTGTATTGTAACATTCTGTTGCAGACACGATCTTTCGTATACGAAGTGACACTATCTTAAAACTCGGAACAGGACATAACAGGCTCAACAACTACAAATACACAAAGCTTCTGGGTGGCAGTATTCCCTATCACAGGAGAAATATGGTGTCCCCTTCCCTCCGGTAACCTACAGGACATTCTATGACAAGGTGGAATACCCGTTTCTCTCCCCACCCCTACCCGACTAGGGTTACGTGAAGCCATGGAAGGTGATGGAAGAGCTGGGGAGAAGCAGACAAATGTTGCTCGTTATGGTCTCAAGTTTCACAACGGAAGGCAGATGATCTCTTTATAGAGACGATGGCCACGGTCAATGGCCAGTGTGGTCACTGCCAAGAAGGAAGCAATGGCAAAGTACCTCCTTTACAGATGACGGGAACGTCAAAATGTGTCAGTTCACAAACGACAACAGTAACGTTAAGAAATTAGGCAGTCAACATTTTTGGGCATGAGGAGGGCTAAATTAGAAAAAATTGGTGACAACTGGTAGCATTGATGGGAAAAGATCAAGATGAGAAAGCAGAGAGATAAACACCTGGATGGCTTGACCACATGGCATAATCAATCGACGCGTATCGACATGGCACATAATGATGATGATGTCACAAAGTTGAAGATGTGTTCTTCCACAATGCGTGCATATGGACAAGTACCTCAGCTACAGAACATATACTACAACACCATACATATGGACAAGTACCTCAGATACAGAACATATACTACAGCCCTGTACATATGGACAAGAACCTCGGCTACAGAACACATACTACAATACCATACATATGGACAAGTACCTCAGCTACAGAACATATACTACACCACCGTACACATGGACAAGTACCTCAGCTACAGAACATATACAACAATACAGTACATATGGACAAGTACTTCAGCTACAGAACATATACTACAGCACTGTACACATGGACAAGTACCTCAGCTACAGAACATATACTACATCACTGTACATATGGACAAGTACCTCAGCTACAGAACATATACAACAATACAGTACATATGGACAAGTACTTCAGCTACAGAACATATACTACATCACTGTACACATGGACAAGTACCTCAGCTACAGAACATATACTACATCACTGTACATATGGACAAGTACCTCAGCTACAGAACATATACTACATCACTGTACATATGGACAAGTACCTCAGCTACAGATCATATGTTATATCAGTTGTGGGCTTATCTCAACTCATCTCAGGGAGTCTCCGTGGCGAAGTGATCAGGCTGTCTGATTCGTCTCCAAAGGTTGTGGGCTTGATTCCGGACCGCATCCTTCGGTTCACGAGTGCATTTTTTTAGACTCCTGGGGGTCGTCGCTGGAGCTACGGAGTTCGTGCAACGTGCAACGCTTTCGGCAGTTCGCTGCGGAAAGAGACTGAGCCATATGGGGCAATGAAGTCGACCCTGTCGACTTTTAAGCGACCTTGTTAACTCAACTCAGCTGAACTCAACTTCACATAAACGAGGAGAAGAACATTCCATGCAAACTCAGGCATATTGACAAGGAAACAAATATGTTAACTGTCTGTCATTTACTGCCACTATAGTACCTTGCGGTGTATGCCAGGGGCGTCTTGAGTCTGAGGAATTAACCTGCACAGTTCGAGGCGACTGCACTAGCCAGGCGACCTTAATTCCTCAGGCTCAAGAGCCTCCTGTTCGACAGCGCATGATGGTATAGGCAGTGGATGACAGATAGTTTAAACATAGCAAAACGCGCCTGTGGCTTTGTGGATAGTGAACGCGCTTTACAATTCCCCGTCATACCGGAATCAGTCACAGGCCAATTGGGAGCAGATCATGTTGCGTTGATTTCGATGGTATGAGCGTCGTAAGCTCAGAAAGTAAAGGCAAACAACTGAACGTAAAACTGTTTCATTGTCATCAAGTTTTCTGGCAGGGGGTGTCGGCGTGTATGTCTCTGCACATATCTCGGTCTTTGATCTTTAGGGTCAACTCTGCTGATGATATTACTCCATGCCACTACCTCAGTCTATCCAGAATCATTTCTCTTAGTCGGCCTCTGCCTCTCTCCCCCTCGATCTTTCCAGTCGTCACGATGTTCTCCAATGCCCATCCTCTCATCACATGACCAAACAAAGCTATTTGCCTCTTTCTAATTGTTGTATATAATGTTCTATTTTATAGCCTAGTAAATAGAGAACATCCAATAAATGCTGTACTAGATTGTACACCCCGTTAGAAGTGACATGGGATAATTAATCGTCTTAAGCGACTTCCAGTATGTGCCGTGGGCTTATATACAGTGGTTTTCCTTATGCAACCCACTTTATTTTGATATGTAATAGAACATATCTGCCACCATATTAACAACTTTTAAGTCATTATTGCGACTCACCCCTACTTCCCATTTACTGTCATCCCTTTTTGTTAGTCCAAACCTACTTTTTGTCTGGCATAGAATCTGCTATATAGAGTCCATGGGAATATCGATATATGAAGCCCATAATCGGGCACTCTCACGATGTTTATACTTCACCTCGACACCGCAAGGTACAAGAGGAATATGATGAGATGAGATGAGATGAAAATCTGCGAGAACCAAGTGATGACTGTGAATCTACAACAATGGCCAGACTGTGAGAACAGCAAATTAAAAGAGGGGTGGCCAAACAAGAACACTACGCAGGAAGCCAAAGAAGATTGATAAACCAACACAGAACTGGCGTCGTTAGTCGCTACACGCTGTGGGATTTGCTGAGGAGGGGATCCGAGCACTTATGGAGTGAATGGTTCGATGTGCAATGAGGATGATCTGTCGACTAACTAACTAACTAACTAATTAATATAGCAACACACGCATACATGCAAGCCTATAGTCTGTAGTTTTTGGTCAGCGGTTTAGCAAACGTACACACTCGTATACAATGTATTCCTATGTTACTTACCACAATGCACATAGCCTAAACGCTTTTAAAATCCGTAGATTCAGATTTCTTGCCCGAGCAAACCAAAATATATCCTAGGTTAAAATAACACTTGGTCTACATATGGTGTGGCCTCAACTAGAGGAAACGGCATTTATATTTCAGGAAATACAAACCAAACCGGCAAGCATCTGTGTTCAGAAATAAACCCGTTAATGTTCGTTGTTGTGTTTCAATACTCGCCACTATAACTTCGTTAAGCTTGAAAAGTTCGTAGTGTCATTACTACAGACCAACCACACATTAACCAACATTTGTGCAAGTTTGTTGTAATCCGCGCGAACCAACACTCCCCAGCATGCCGTACTTTAGCCAAACGAACAACTACAACGTCTTAAAACACAATGTCATCCACACCCGCCCATCTCATCAGGTATTCTATACAAAATTAAGGATGTTACGGTCCGCGCAGATAAACACCTGTCTTCTGTGATAAATGAGGAACTCACAACAGCATAAGCTTTAGGTGTGTGCCCTTCAGTTTTGTCCCAGTTACCTAACAGTTCGGTGCACAGAGAATACACCTGAGCTGAGGAGGCCACGTCATGAAGTTCTAAAGAGGCGTGACGCATTTCCCTCGCCAGAGGAACTAAGAAGAAGCAGAAGCATACAAAAAGCAAAAAGAGTTTTTATAGCACAAGGAAATTTGTCGACGTCAGAAGAGATTAAGCTTTTAATAAGACATTTAATTAGACAAATTAACTTAGACAGACAGACAAACAGACAGACAGAGAGTGGACAGAGAGAGAGAGAGAGAGAGAGAGAGAGAGAGAGAGAGAGAGAGAGAGAGAGAGAGAGAGAGAGAGAGAGAAAGAGAGAGAATATATATATATATATATATATATATATATATATATATATATATATATATATATATATATATATATATATATATATATATATATATATATATATTCTTGTGGTAGCTTTCTTTATTGTGATATCTTTCCCGGGTTGCATGTTCGACCAGGTCTTGCACTTTTTAACTGCCGAGGGAATAATTGTATGGTCGAAATACGTGTACGAGTCCGAGTGGTGTGCCTTTGAGAAAGCTAGATGTCCCATCCACTACTCCAGGAACAGGAGGAGGAAGTGTGTCACCCTGGTCTTATTTTAAAATATCTACACATCCGGGAAGTTGACATGAACTAGGTCCGAACAGACTAGACGACAATGTCGTATCCTGTAAGCCAGTATGCCTTAAGACATTTTTCAGAATGAAGAAGAAGAAGAAGAAGAAGAAGAAGAAGAAGAAGAAGAAGAAGAAGAAGAAGAAGAAGAAGAAGAAGAGGAAGAAGAAGACGAGGGAGAGGGGAGAAGGAGGAAGAAGAGAAATAAGGAGAGGTTAAGGAAGAACAAAAAGGAAGGAGGAGAAGAAAAAGAGGAGGAGGAGGAGGAGGAGGGCGAGGAGAAGAAGAAGTAGGAGGAAGAGGATTAGGATGAGAAGAAAGAGGGATAGAAGAAGAAAACGAAGGAGAAGACAAAACGAAGAAGAAGAAGAAGAAGAAGAAGAAGAAGAAGAAGAAGAAGAAGAAGAAGAAGAAGAAGAAGAAGAAGAAAAAGAAGACGAAGAAGAAGACGAGGGAGAGGGGAGAAGGAGGAAGAAGAGAAATAAGGAGAGGTTAAGGAAGAACAAAAAGGAAGGAGGAGAAGAAAAAGAGGAGGAGGAGGAGGAGAAGAAGAAGTAGGAGGAAGAGGATTAGGATGAGAAGAAAGAGGGATAGAAGAAGAAAACGAAGGAGAAGACAAAACGAAGAAGAAGAAGAAGAAGAAGAAGAAGAAGAAGAAGAAGAAGAAGAAGAAGAAGAAGAAGAAGGAAGAAGAAGAAGAAGAAGAAGAAGAAAAGGAGGGAATAGTTTTTTTTAAAATTGTACTATATTACATCTGATCACAGGATATGCATGAGAGATTCTGTGTCACAAGCTGTTTATAGATGGCTCATAAAAACACTTGCTCTCTTAAAGATAAATGTAGTCCCCATTGAAGTACTGCCTACTGAGGTGTGTACTGTTAGGCTTTAACAAATTCTAGGCCATGACATACGAGGTGTGGTGGCCAGTTTTCTTCCTCCTATCCATTCTAGAACTTTCCGAAAGTTGTCGGGCTCCCGTGTTTATGACGCTAGGTCTACCCCAGTGCCGTACTTGTCAGCAAATAATCCTGCATTTCCTGGGCATTTAACCTGGACCAAATACTTGGCAGGTAAATGCACTAACTACTATACCACAGCAGCTGGTATTACTTCTTACATATTTCAATATTTTACACTTGAGTGGTCTGGACTTTATCCAAATTACACCTTCGCAAAATCAACACTTGCGAAATGAGATGCCCGAGGAGAGCTGCCAACTTAACAATCCGAGACCGAGTAAGAAATGCTATTATCAGACAGACTGTGGGATCAACACCTTGTGCCACATTTATTGAAAGACAGAAGATCAAGTGGTTTGGTCATGTCGTTAGAATGCAACACCAGCAACTACCATCTCTGGCCTTACATCAAAGACCATCTGCGACGAGACCACGAGGACGTCCAAGAAGAAAGTGGATTGACGACATCACAGAGTCAAAGACATTGTACAACCACACGGAATGACACTATCCAGCGCCGCCCACCGGGCGCTGGAACGCAAATTATTCCTCCCCACGCCGCTTGACGGCAGAAGTAGTAAGCATGCTTACCTGCCAGCCGAGTGTTTATATCCCAATCGACCCTGATTATGCAAACTGATCTTCTTCTTCTTCTTCCTCTTCGTTCTTACGGAATGTTTGTTTTGGATGTAATTACGTTGATCCTGTTTACAGCACAGCTGCGATATCTGCGCCTTTTGGCCGACACATCTGACTTCTTCAGGCATTTCTTGACCGGGTTAACCTTCCCGGAAAACTGATCTCGGCGCCCAGGTCGACCCAGAATGAAATAGGTCCAAGAAAATGTCTTGAGGAGTGAAGACACCCATTGAGACACAACATTGAATATTGACCGCATCACCCAGCGGGATATTGCCCATATCACAAATCGAGACACTGACCACATCACCCATCATGGCATTGACCACATCACCCATCATGGCATTGACCACATCACCCATCATGGCATTGACCACATCACCCATCATGGCATTGACCACATCACCCATCATGGCATTGACCACATCACCCATCATGGCATTGACCACATCACCCATCAAGATATTGACCACATCACCTGTATAACAGTACAGGTGATACGATAAGGCTGTGTATAGTGGATGGCTCGTGTCGATATAGTGGACAAGTCTCGTCTATTATATAAACATGCGTTTATTGGTTGAAATAATACATCTTCAAACTGGCGATGTTATTTACAGACATGTTTTCTGTTTACCTAGTTGAATCCCAAGTCCCAAGTGACGTGTGTGCAACCCCTGGATACTTCGACCCATTCGTGCACACACGTTCACCAACTATGATTTCCCACTAGTTAATGAATGCGCAGCATTCATTAACTCTCCACTACTAAGCTAACTCCCTTACTGTTATATACTTCCCCTTCTTCAAGGAGACATTTTCTCTGAAAAAGTCTCAACCCCAACTCTTAACCACTTAACTCTACTGAAGTATTTCTTCTCCTATACCGATTCTACCCAACAATCCCTCGACATATATTTCATAATTCAAATCTCATCCTCCTATTTGTGACTCTTCCACTATGAACTTCTTCTTCGTTTCTGACTCCTCATAACATATATTATTTACATATATCCTATCACCAAAATAAACTCTTGTATAGGTATCTATTATACCTCAATAACATTTAACATATATATATATAATAATCATAACACACATGGGTACCTTTTTGAAATACTTCCTCTTCTTCTCTTCATAAGCAATCCGCTTACAATTTCAAACGCTGTACTCTTCTGATACCAACTCCCTATTGTCATCACCAACATTATTACCTCCACATTACCACTTCTCCACTTTCAACCAACTTGAAATCACTCTCACATGATAGAAAGACAAGAAATCGGTGCGCACCGGAGATTCAAAGAAGTAGAACTCTTCCACACAAAAACCACACTCACCTAAACCACACACACCTTTACCCCCCTATGTCATTTGAGACTTTATGTAATAAAGTCTAAAACAATTATATCTTCTACAGTTCCACTTATTATGGTAACAGTTTACGCTGCTATCTACAGCATCAAGTACCAACCATCAACAATTATATTCACTCCCAAATGTCTATATATTACAGACAGTACACAATTAACAAGGTCTATCATCCCTCAAGACCTCTTCCAACACATCACCTCACACAACTAATCTTCTCCTATACCTTACTCATAATTCTCTCTTAGTCTTGCCGAAAACTTCAGCAACCACTTAATGTCCATTTAATATAGGCATTTCTCCTGAACCTCAATTTATGCCGTTATCAACAGCAACAATACACTGCCACTGAACTCATGTCTGTGACCTTCTAACCCCTCACTGCTTGCAATTAATGTCCATATATTACGGACCCCCAAAAACCCCATGTCATTTTGTCTCCACAGTGACACTGTTCATTTCTCATTAACACACTTACACCCCTTTACTATTGTACTGCTATCCACAGTATCTAATCATTCTTCGGAGTCAAACATGGATTCAATTCATGTTTTGCTTATCGTCTTCACACTGTCTGTTACAGCACGTTACTGACTTCTTCTTCTATAATCTCGTGGCTCCATGTTCACTTCTGACCCCATGTCATATACCCCACTGCTTTATTCACTTTAATCTTTTCTTCCCCAATATGGCGTCCAATCCATATATCTTCAATTAATGCTCACTTAAATTCCCCATAACTCTTTTACTTGTGTAGTAACCCCGTATGGCATATGTTTCCACAACTTTGCAGCCCTTATATCATTGATTTATCAACGCTGACTATCACAGCAATCCCACCAACAGGGTATGCTTATTATTCAGAAAGAGAATGTGTCTCTCTACTAGTTCTCAGTAGTTTAATAACTCTTTTCTGAACGAAGGGTACTATATAAAGTCCCGTGTACTGGACAAAACCATAACTGTTTGTAATTTAAAGTTAACTTAACCAACACATTTATAAACTTTAACACACAAGACAATTCACTTAAATTATGAGTTAAGCGAAATAAAATCACAACAGGATGTCATACCCCCCAAGTTTTGAACTGTTTATCCCCAACAATAAAACATGCTTCAATTTAAATTAGAAGAAAATATCTAGTGTTACCTAACACTACTGGTCTCTTTTACGGGCCAGTAGTTTGTACGCAAAAGACTAAAAAACACAATAATCCTATTCTAAAATCAACTAGTGACAATCATTTTACAGGACCAATTCAAGCAAAAATAATATAACATACCATATAATACAACCAATGAAATACATATCTATTCACCCAAGTTATGCCTATTCTGTTATTCTTATAACAGATAAAACAAAACAACTCATTGCCAAGCATATATATCTGTTACCTACAGACCAATTCCTAACTTAGAACAATATCTGTTCTCTCAATAAAAGTCATTAATCAATAAATGACCATACTTTTCTACCAATAAAACCTGTGGCTCAGCACACCAATTGTTTCCCTTGGATTTGTTCCAAGTATTACTACAACTACTTAATCATTACCGTTAACTACGGTATCTCCACCCTACTACGACTAGCAAAAATAATTTTGTCTATTTACTATAGACCTCTCACCAATACATCTACCTACTGTACCAATAACTAATTTTACTTTTAAGTTTCTCTTCTACCCGACGCAATTAACTAACGTATCATTACTTTCCAACATCTCACCACAACTACTCTAAGCTATCCTCAAGTCTCTCCTAGCGTTCTTGTACCGCGATGATAATTAAACCAGTCACAGTTATCGGAACACGTTCTCCAACATTCATTTAACTAATCTAGTTTACCTCACTATCTTTCATTCGGGATTCTTTCAGAAACAGCAACCCACACCACTTATTGCTGACAACAGACCTCACTTTTCTCATTTCTCCGTATTAAGCATTCATGCTTCGACATGTCCCTGTCAACAATACTAAACATGTTTTATGAAACGTCATTCAGAATGTTAACTCTCTTTCCGTCAACCTGTCATACAACTTCCATAAATTCCGTCCAACGTCACACATTCCAAACAAAAGACATCACACCTTTCTAATCACCTACTTTAACAATTTAGCACAAGCAAAACAGAGGCAACGACTATAACCAAAGAAGAACAAACAACAACAATTCAGCTAAACGAACATTTCTCGAAACAAGTAAAGAGTCTCAAGTGCCTAGGAAGTATAATATCATCAAATGGCAACCCAGAAGGCTATTCAACTCTCTGGACAATTGGAAAACCATGTATCAACAACTACCAAGCCTAAGTGTGTCGATCACTTCCAAACGCCTCGTACATGCATGCGTTAATAATCACCTGACATCATTCTATCCATACTCAACGGACATATGTTTGTCTACATTTTTACACATGCTAGAACAACGCATTACCAGACGAATTACTCCACAGGACTTTCACAATTCAACTGTTTTCTTATTTATACTTTTCTCAATCATTCGCTCCTTTTCAAAGGTCAGAACCTATACATTATCTCTCGCAAACTATATCTCTTCTATACACTAACCAGCACTATCAACGATCTCTCAGAACAAACCTCCCTCCAACGAGTCACTAACCTCGTAACTATCATTCTATACTTCTCCACACAACCACTTTCTCAGATTTAATCACCTCTTCTTTCTCCACAAGCATCATGTAATTACGTCATCTCCCTCACCAAGACCTTGTATTCTTCAAACATCAGTTTCCACAGTCTTTTATTCTTAATACTCTTGCGCTCCACTGGCTATTTTACACAGGATACTCAATTCCTCCTCAATCTATATCTCCTCATCAGACACTCTCGGTTCACCTGTCAACAATACTATACTTACTTCTCAACTACCAAGCGAAACTATCTCAGACATCACGTCATAGCTCTGAGTCGAACATTCATACTTAGTTTATCTCTCTGTGTTGAATCTACTCTACTTTAATCACACCAGTTATACATCACTCAACGTGATTAACTCTCTGTATCTATCCATTCCGGATAATTGACATTTCAATTTCTACCTTGTTTACTCTCCCTACACCGCAACCAAACACAAGATATTCTGTATTACGTATCCACGTAGAATATCAGTTTTCGTGACTCTCTATCCTCAACAACACTATTGCCTACCCTGTACCATGTGATGCTGCACCAAAAAAATTCATGTGCCTATTTTAGACAACCCATATATCTATATGCTCAAACCGCAATTCCTCTCATAAACTAAAACAATTCCATATGTCCTTCCTCACCCAAGGAATTTTAACAACCATAGAGCGCATCGAAGCCAAATATTTCATGGTCTCTCAGTACATTAGTACGTCTTTCTTTAATTATGTCATCTTCACTATCTGTTGTTAACCTGTTGTTAAAGTACTCAGGTCTTAAGGTCATATATTCTTCTATTTTTCCTAAGTCACTTTCTGTCGTCGAGTAAATTTCCGCTATCTGTCTATTATTATTCTTCTTCTTAAATGCTTTCTTTCTATTTCCTTTATTTGCTTCGGTCTGCTCACTGTTTCCTGTATAACTTTCATAACGTTTATATTTCCCCATCTCGTCTTCAGATGACACACTGATAATAGTTCCTTCATCAGACTCATAGTAGCTTACTGCAGACACGTTGATCCTATTCCCATAGTCGGCTTTAGAACGTCTCTTCTTACTTTTGTTCCTCGTACTCCGCTTCTGTACAACTCCCATATCTTTACCTAAAATATTCTCTCCATAACCTGAACTCTCACACCTAACATTCCTACACCATTTAGGGATTAAGTTAATGTCTATACCTGAGGAACTTGACATCTCAGTTGTACCTTTATTGACCATCAAACTGTTTATATTTCTTTCCTCAATACTTTTCCTCTTTGGTCTCTTTTCGTCTTTGGTTCTCGTCTGTTTATCTTTCTTAATTTCAACCGTGTCTCCCTTAGTCAAGTGGGTTGGTTTTAACTGAGTCTCTACTAACTCGGTTTGACTTCCCTTTGTTACCTTGCTGGTTGGTTGTACCTGGACCTTTTTCTCTACTGTATCAACCTGTGTTTGTGTATTCCGTTCTACCACTTCAATCACTTGCGTCTGAGTCTCTCTTTCTTGTCTAAGAGTCAGATTCGCAACCAGCTTATTAGTTGAATTCTTATTTACATTTTCTACTCTGTTCTTTGACCCTGACCTCAGATACTGTCTCCGTCTTTGTTCAAACCAGTCGTCACGTTTCTTCCTAGCATTCTTGCTATGTGATGGCCATTTCCATAATTTCCTGGAAAAGTCTCTCTCAGGACCATTCTTGTATCTATAACAGCCATACCAGTCCGACTTTTCACCATTACGTCTGTTCTCACCGTCCTTTACCCCATATACATCAGGCCTTGGTTCGTCATAACTATATTGTCTTCTGTCCTTATTAAGCAGTGGCTGTCTCCTGTTATTCTTTCCTACTCTATTACAGTCTACCTTAAATCTATAAGGGTCTTGTCTAGTCGTTCTGTTCTGCAACGTTTCTACAAAATTTTCTACTTCACTAACTGCAACTTTTAACTCTCCCAACCATGTACTGATACGTTGTAATTCTATATGCAGGTAGTTCATATTCCTTTTTCTATAATCTCTCCCAAGCTAAAATATATTTCTTGTTACCTGAAGAGAACAAAAAAAACTTGTCTTGTTTATAGCTGAAATAATGTATGCTGTAATGGGTGTGCCAGTGAACCCTGCTCTTTTGCCATGCTGAAATATTTCGGTATATACTAATATTTTAATATTATCTTAAAGTAAGCAGCAAGAAATATTCTGTTCAATTGAGTATGTTGTTAATTAACCTAAAATTATCCATTACCCAAACTTGATGAAAGAGGTTCCAATCGACAAACTTGATGAAAAAGGTTCCAATCGACAATCTTGATGAAAGAGGTTCCAATCGACAATCTTGATGAAAGAGGTTCCAATCGACAATCTTGATGAAAGAAGTTCCAATCGACAATCTTGATGAAAGAGGTTCCAATCGACAATCTTGATGAAAGAGGTTCCAATCGACAATCTTGATGAAAGAGGTTCCAATCGACAATCTTGATGAAAGAGGTTCCAATCGACAATCTTGATGAAAGAGGTTCCAATCGACAATCTTGATGAAAGAGGTTCCAATCGACAATCTTGATGAAAGAGGTTCCAATCGACAATGGCAGTGGAACGGTCAGTTCAAATCAATTGAAACAAATTTGATTTGAGACAAGTTGAACATATTCGATGCCTTCACTTAGCTGAAGTGACTGTTGACCTTGGTTCGAGAAATTTACTGGTCCAGAAAGTGAAAATCGACCTTGATTCAACCTCAAACAGTCCAGTGAGCTGAGACCACGCTCATAAATTTTATCATCCTCGAGATTTCGCTGTTCCAATTGGAGCTGATCGTTCGGCTGTAGACAGATAATTTATTTCCCGAGGTACAAGGTTAATTTACAAGTTGTAAGATGCATCTAGCGGTGACGACATCATTTAAAAATTTCGATGTAAAACAGCAATTCTTGACTTCAACAAAAAGCAGCGTAAGTCAGCGATCAAGGCACTGTATATTGGTGAGTCAGGTATATCAAAAAATATCGGTTTCTCTATGAAACAAGATTAAGCAAACCTCCTGACCTTGACTAAGATCCACTTAGCAAACACCGGGAAATCACAACAACTACCCCTGGGCGGGCTTTCAGTTGCTGCGTCTCTCATAATCTACTTGAGAAAACCCATAACATCCGTCTCCAGACGCAGACAAAACAAATCTTCGCTTGAGTCAACAATCTCCGCGACGACCCATGTTGGAGATCTTGAGGTCGACGGCACCAAAACAGCCTGTATAACAGTACAGGTGATACGATAAGGCTGTGTATAGTGGATGGCTCGTGTCGATATAGTGGACAAGTCTCGTCTATTATATAAACATGCGTTTATTGGTTGAAATAATACATCTTCAAACTGGCGATGTTATTTACAGACATGTTTTCTGTTTACCTAGTTGAATCCCAAGTCCCAAGTGACGTGTGTGCAACCCCTGGATACTTCGACCCATTCGTGCACACACGTTCACCAACTATGATTTCCCACTAGTCCATTCATTAACTCTCCACTACTAAGCTAACTCCCTTACTGTTATACCCATCATGGCATTGACCACATCACCCATCATGGCATTGACCACATCACCCATCAAGATATTGACCACATCACCCATCATGGCATTGACCACATCACCCATCATGGCATTGACCACATCACCCATCATGGCATTGACCACATCACCCATCATGGCATTGACCACATCACCCATCATGGCATTGACCGCATCACCCATCATGGCATTGACCACATCACCCATCAAGATATTGACCACATCACCCATCAAGATATTGACCACATCACCCATCATGGCATTGACCACATCACCCATCAAGATATTGACCACATCACCCATCATGGCATTGACCACATCACCCATCATGGCATTGACCACATCACCCATCATGGCATTGACCACATCACCCATCATGGCATTGACCACATCACCCATCATGGCATTGACCACATCACCCATCAAGATATCGACCACATCACCCATCATGGTATTTATCACATCACCCATCATGGTATTTATCACATCACCCATCATGGCATTAACCACATCACCCATCATGGCATTGACCATATCACCCATCATGGTATTTATCACATCACCCATCATGGTATTTATCACATCACCCATCATGGCATTAACCACATCACCCATCATGGTATTGACCACATCACCCATCATGGCATTGACCACATCACCCATCAAGATATCGACCACATCACCCATAGAGATATCGACCACATCACACATCGAAATATTGACCACATCACCCACCGAGATACTGATCATATCACCCATCGAGATATTCACCACATCACCCAGTGTGATATTGACCACATCACACATCAAGATATTGACCACATCACCTATCGAGATATTGACCACATCACCTACCAATCTGTTGAACACATCACCCATCAAGATATTGACCACATCACCAATTGAGAAATTGACCACACCACCCATAGAGATATTGACCACATCACCCATGTAGACATTGACCATATCACCCAGCATAACATCGACCACATAACCCAGCATAATATTGACCACACCACCCGTCAAGATATCGACCACATCACCTAGCGGGATGTTGACCACATTGATAACAATATGGGGATAGCCACAATGCCCCAAGGCCTGTACAAGGATTCTGTACTTTTATGTTCGTGTTGTCCCTTCCCCAGCTTGTCACAAATATCAACTTTAACATGACGTAAACATACTAGATGGATTCCGACTGTTAGACTTCTCTTCAATGAGTGTTTGTGCCTCTTTATTTTCCTGACACTCTAGGGTGAGGAAAGTGGTGAGTTCAAACCCTCACTTGAATGATTCTCAAGTGTTTTTCTCATGGTGTGTATGTGTACCTTGAACATTAGAGTGAGGATGGAACGAACGAACAAATTTTATGTTCAAAGGGTCACATATTCGACCCTTCCAATCACTCATCTTTCGTTCATCTATTTTACACGTTACATTCACATAGGGTAAAAATATTGTCAAATGAAAGTTGTGAACATAAACAATGCATATTACCATGTTATGAGACAGACAGGCAGCCAGACACACATACACGGCACATGCATATTCACATACATACATACCTGCATAATACTTAAATCATTTACGGAAACTCTCACTGTTATGCACCCACACAATAACACACAAATACACACTCCCTCTCATGCACATATACTCACTCACAATCATAAATTCACTAACGAAAGTTTACTTATATTTACTGTTTACATATATACTCTGTCTCTTTCTCCATACTTCTCTCCATCTGTCTCTCTTTTTCTCAGTATCCATCTCTCTCTCTCTCTCTCTTTCTCCATCTCTCTTTCCATTCGAAAGCAGCAACTGCTGAGTTCTAATTTCCTGGCAGGCACTCATTATGCCGAAGTCACTATACTACCTGACTCACTGTCAGTGATGCGAAGGGTCAGAAGTGGGTGGTTGTGGTACACATGAGTAGCTTCCATGAGTAAAACTTCTCCTTCTTTCATTCTTCTTCCCCTACTGGAACACAAACCCTCGACCAGCTCACTGCATGCCATCCTATCCTTTGCTATTCCATGTCCCCATTTTTTCATTCCGTCTCTAATTCAGTTCTCCATGAGTTGTTAAGTCTCCCTCTATTTTATGCGCTCTGTGGATTCTTTACAAGGAACTTTCTAGTTACACTATTCTCGCATTTCCTCAATGTGTCCTATCTAGTGGTAGCATTTTAATTTATTGGAATGTGGCTAGTTCTCTCCATGAGCTCCACAATGGTCATGAGTTCGTTAACATAAGAAAATGAGCATACTGGCTGGGGGGCCATGCAAGAGAGTACAGATGGCTGGCTTTTAGAAGAAAGACATCTGTGCAATGATAAAACAGCACCCGAGATGTTAAAGTACAGAAAAGGGGTAAAAACACAAGAAATACATCTGTTTGAAGTATTTCAGCCAAAAATTATTTTTTTATCATTCATATGATATGCACCGACAATTGCAGCAAAAATGCCAGGCCAAATTTTTTAAATTTAAATTAAAATTTTAATTTTGG
>JACEFZ010007837.1:0-13261 GCA_014155875.1 Cepaea nemoralis
AACAATTACACACTCGAACACTAATTAACTCTAACAGGAGCCAACTCAAACAACAGTTAACTCGGACACTGTTATAAGTTTCTACGTATAATGTTCTATGCAGACGACTATCAACATTATGAAATACACCACCACTTATTCGACGATCAATTCACAGTACACTACATCACAATTTAAAAGCGTGGCTCAATGTAGAGCCATAACGCTGTATACTTTTCACCATGTCCATGCTGGACAATGGATCAACGCAGACTAACTCGTCTGACCCCCACATTCCTGTTAGGAAGCGAGTTCCAACGTGTTTCACTTTGTGTGCACAATGCCCGCCTTTTACGTTCTGGTCTTTACTTGCTGACCACCGTCACTGAACTGTGCACGACTCTAAACTACCTGTACTCACTAGCCCATGACCTAATTCAGGTCACGGCATTTCTATATAGTGGTCAAGCCTTATGTCTCGCGCTCTGAAGGTTGTGAGTTCGATTCCGGACTACGTCTTTCAGTTCACGAGTGACATTTTCTCGGGGACTCTTGGGGTCGTGGCTTAACCTACGGAATTTGTGCATTTTGCGATGCAAAGGCAGGTTGACTTGTGGAATGAGACCGAGACAAATGGGATGAAATCCGGTGCAATAAAGTCGATCCTCTCCACATGCATATAGTAACATGACATACACTTTCAATATCCTTCAGTCACAACACGTTAATAAGAATGATGTCCTCCGAGAAGAAGTTGATGTCTATGTGTACAAAAATGTATATATTAACATGACATACACTTTCAGGATCCTTCGTTGGGCTAATCTTCGTGCCGTCGGTGAGCCTGTTAAGTTATTACTTCAACAAGCGACGGTCGCTAGCAACAACCATCAGCAACGGTGGGGGGTGTGTGGCCAGTATTGTATCCCCACCCGTCATTCGTGCCATCACTGCCGAGTTTGGGATGAGGGGGACCTTTCTGATACTCGCCGCTTTTGAATTGCACATGGTTGCCGCTGGTCTACTGATGAGACCTGTCTCGTCATACAGGTATGGGTGTTAATGTGCTTGCTGCCTCCACTCGGTGCACTCCACACACAGTACGCTCCTCACAAAGTTAACTCCACACAGTTCCATCCACACATCAAACACATTTCCCTCCACACACAGTTCCTTTCACACACAGTCATCCACACACAGTTCCCTCCGCACACAGTTACCATCCCCCCACTAAACACACAGTTCCCTCCACAGACAATTCCCTCAAAACACCAAACACATTTCCCTCCACACACAATTCCCGTCACATACAGTTGCCCCCACACAGTTACCTCCACACACAGTTACCTCCATACAGTTCACTCCACACATCTAACTGAACACACAATTCCCGCCACACATCTACCTCCACACACAGTCACCGACTAGTACTAGAAATAGTGTGTTGTGTCTGGGAGTAGCGTGTGATGTTATAGGTAACAACTGAAAGTATATCTTCACATTTATTAAAGCATGCGTGTGTTGCTTTTGTTTTTCAGTAGGAGAGTTATGGATCATTGTGTTTTATTTAATCGTTATTAATTGTTTACCTCTTTCAAAGACAGGGAGCTGATATTTCCAGGTGTCTGTTACGGAATCGCTGTTATTGCAACAAGGTTATAAATGTTAAACATTGCCTCTATTCTTATATCGCCAGTCTAATATGGAAAACCGTGTAAATAATTAACCTTTGATTGTGACAATTAAATGGCAACTCTGAGAACACTGACCTAAACAAAAAGCTGTCACGAGCATGACGAGTCAAGGTCATTGTATTTAGTACCAAGTGTGACTCACCGTCCCTGGAGGAAAGTGGATTCGACAAGCACATCTTTAATATCCTTCTACTATTGGGAGTATTGAATGACTTTTGTCTACACTCCTCCCTTCCGTCTTTCATACACTATATATCTCTCTTTCTCTCTCTCTCTCTCTCTCTCTCTCTCTCTCTCTCTCTCTCTCTCTCTCTCTCTCTCTCTCTCTCCTTCATAACATAGCCTGACAACAGTTTCCTCCAACAATTAATAACCTGTTTATTGTTGAAAACTATGTCAGTTGTATGTATTGAATGTGTATCTGTAGTTGTTAGTGTCTGCTAATGTGAGTGCAAGATAGGACTTTTAGACGTTAGTCTTCGTAGTTTCTCTAGCATATTCAAACGGCCAAAACATCGGACATCACACATAGAATTTGAACGGTCTCACCCTGGATGCTCCTTTCCGGCTTGAGTCTGGACTTAATCCAATATTGAAAACAATTATCAATGTCTTATCATCAGAAACATAATCCAATAAAGGTAAGTCACTGAAGTTCAGATATGTCCTGTTTTGGAAGGTATTATAGTCCACCACTGAATACACATCATCACTGTATATAAATGTCTATTTCTATGTTACATGTTCTCGTGTTCTTCAATGTTTCTTTTAGGTGATTACCTAATTGCACCGTATTCTAGCCTATTTGCTCTGCTTGAATAAAGGTCTTTCACTGAGGTTCACCAAAACATGTTTCTTGCCATTCGTTATGTCACCCCCTCTTATTGACTGTTTAGGTTGAATTTGCTATAGTGACATATTTTCACTGCACCTGTGAAGTGCCTGATTAAAGTGAAAGTTCTTTCCTTTATTATCAACACTGCTTTCTCTGTACAAGAGCCGTACTGGTTTATCTTCTTTGATATGTCAGGCTGTGTAGTGGAACCTGGGTAATAAACATTAAATCAGGTGATTTAAGTCTGCTTCATATTACTGTTTATGTGATTGTCTTTCTCCAGCCGTAATGAAAAAGCTTCCGAAAGAATACTCTGACATAAACAGCAGAATTCACTAAAGTCTAAACTATTCACTAAATAGAAAGCAATAGTAAACCCTAAGAACAAACACATATTTCCCTATGCTAATATTACTCTAATATTAGTGTTACCTTATATATATAGAATTAATGTAAGTCCCCGAATCGAAATTTATCCGCACATAAGCACTCTATCCCATTATAAGGGAGGATATTTCTTTTCATTTACAGGACACATAAATCCAGCTTTCCGTCCAGTTTGGTAGCACACTAAATATAAAACCACCTTTCCACTATTTATATTGAGTGTCCAATCCTCCGTTGACTGTTTGATCCACAATCAAATTTGCCGTAAGTCCCCACATCAACGTCTGTGAATTCACGTATTGTTAATTGCTCGTTTCTTTCCGTTGTTTACGTTGTTTCCCGGGGTTACCCGTACGTTAATACTTCAAAGCATCCGACCCCGTTGACCGCTTTCTTCGTTCATTGCTCGTCGATCTTCAAAGAGATTACACCGTCTTTCTGTTCCCCGTTCCGAGTATTCGTGTCTCCCTACCGTCGGCCGATACGAGCGGCAGTCACTGACCTCTGTGAGCACATGTCCCTGATAATCGGTCAATAACCTTCCATTTATCCTTCTCTCAGATTGAACGACTCGCTTGTTAACCCTTCTCCTATATTGCCATTAATGTTACATTAAATTTTATCTGGGAATCACTAAACTATCATCATTCTGTGACACCAAGCAGCAAATGGAAAATTTGTGAACAAACGAAACATGTGAGACAAATAATATACAAAAGCATATGTCAACAGTTATTATAATTATACTACAGAACAAACTACCTGTACTAGGGAAAAGAGAGTGTGTGTGAGAGAGAGAGAGAGAGAGAGAGAGAGAGAGAGAGAGAGAGGAGAGAGAGAGAGAGGAGAGAGAGAGAGGAGAGAGAGAGGAGGGAGGAAAGGTGGCGGAATAATCATAAGTGAACTTTATGACCTAGCGGACGGTATCGCAACCACCGTGGTGATCGTGCAGGGAAGATCACTAGACGAGCCAGATATCATCATCGCCACGAGGAGAAACACAGGACAAACACATAACTTTAGGGACACTTCAGATTCTGCTTCCTTGTCCAGAGCCAGAAAGATGGGAGTGAGGCCCAGCCCAGCCACATGAGCATTTTGTCAAAGGCACACTACCTTGCCATCTTGACCGACGATAGTTATTGTTCTTCATACAAGGCACGATAACCTCCGATAGCACAGCGCATGGGCTAAACAGTCAAGACCATGATTATGGGTTGGCCCCAGTTAGAATCGCACTCATCCTTATCAAGTAGCATGCCAGCTAGCGTAGGCATTCGTGTCACTCCACATATCTCGGTTTTTGGTGTTCTGGATCAACTGAGATGCTAATATTCCTCCATGCCACCGTCTCAATCCATCCAGCATCATTTTTCTGTGTCGACCTACGCGTCTCTTTCCTTCGAGCTTTCCAGTTGTCATGATGTTCTCCAATACCTCTCTTCTCATTGTATGACCAAAGAAAGTTGTTTGTCTCTTTCTTATTGTTGTATATAATGTCTAGTTTTGTTAGCCTCTTTCAGACAATCGTAGCTAGTTACTCTGGCAGTCCATGGAATTAGCAACATTCGTCTCAGGAACCACATCTCTGTTGCTTCCAAGTTCTTCCTAATTTGTTCATTAACATTCCAAGATCTATTGTCATACAGCAAGCAAAACAGTGAATCGTACTTGTAGGAATAACATCGTATAGCTTATACAGGAAATAGAATCCGGTAACTTCTGATCCACATGCAGCTCATTCAGTCCCTCGGCCTCCTGGCTGACTTCAGAGGAAGAGTAACACCAATACGTCTGCAACAAGACAAGCTGCAGAACCTGCCGGATCAGCAAAGAAATGTTATAGATGTCCGACTATTGGAGCTTTGATCATAGACCAGTTTCCGATCAAGGTTTAGGACCTCGTCTGCCCTGCCATGACATTTAGTCTTTAGGTTACATTTCCTCACACAAGTATAACGCGTGTACCCTCAAAATTGCGCTCCTCTGCCGGAAGCCGTTAGCATAATATGGGGTGTCGTGTTTGGTGAGCGCTGGCCATCATTAGGCGCTATAAGAAAGAAGGTAGTACTGTCTACTGTCATGCAGTAGGTCGGTCATATCTGAGTGAGACCTGACTAACAGAAAGCAGGTATTAACGTCTACAGTCATACGGTAGCTCAGTCATATCTGACTGAGGCCTGACCACAAAGACACAAGACATTTAATTAATCAACAAAATACGGGTGCGATCAACCGCTATACCCAGGCGAGGATGTTAAAGGGGAGATGGGAGCATCTACGGGTTTTTGAATAAGGAAGACACAAACAAAAGATTGCTCGATTTATTGTCTGGCATATTTCGCGCTGCATCTTGTCAATGCTGATATAGTGCAGAAATCACAAAACATGAAGTAAAACAAGTGGATAAATCATTCGAGCTGAAATAAAGATTGACTATCGTGTTTAAAATTATGTGGTAGACAATTTAAAGTACTGTGCGAACATGTGTATATTTTAGCTTGAAGGATTTATCTAGTTCTTTTACTTCAGATTTCTTTAGAATACTCTGGCCAATAAATACATATGAATGCAACACATTACGCGATGGAAGAGATTTACAGGAATAATACCAACAAACTCTCATTGAGACTGAAAGAGGTAAGATATAAAAAGCCGCGATAGTGCAGTGGTTAACGTGCTTACTAAACAAGTATGCATAAAATTTGGTGGAACTGCGGTAAAGCTGTGAAAGTTTAAACAATATATAATGACACAAAGTAGTGCAGCTTTACATAACAGAGTTACGACACATACAGAACGTTGCGGCGGTTAGCCTTCATCAGCAAACAAACACATTCACAAACACAACATACAGTCAAGGAGAACTCCTGTGACTACATTAGAAGGTGATGACAGGACGAGAGGAACAAATGCATGGAAAAATGGAAGCAATGAAGAGAAAATGAGAATTGACAAAATGTTAATTGAAAAGAATGTTAGTCGAAGAAATGTTTAATAGAACAACGTTTATAGAGAAAAAAAAAACTAAACAAGACATGGCTGCGGATTGAATCTCCAGCAGTGGCAGTATTCTGAACACCGACATTTGCGGCCCTGGGTTTCATCCATCCATCATGTGCCATGCCGATAAGTATGGGTGGTCATGTTCTGCTATCTCACTCGATCACCAGAGTCGTGGATCAGCTCTGTGTGCTTGTCTAGACCATGCCACGTGGTAAAGACATCCTGACATTTATTTCTCGGTCTTCCTCTTGGTCTGTTCCCTTCGATCTTGCCAGTTGTCACCAAATCATCCAATTCATTTCTTCTCATAACATGCCCAAAAAATGTTGACTGTCTACGTCTAATGTCTCTAATCATTTTACGACCTTTATTTATTTCATGAAGGACTGGGGTCACAAAACTTTATTAAACGGGTACTGTATCATTTTCAGAATGCCGTAAGCAGGAAAGGTGTCGAGGAAAGGAACCAAACACCCAAGCTCAGTATTCTGTGGCCTATAGTATTTTAACATCTAACACTTCACACCCCAATGACCTGTGTAAGGGCTATAAAGAAGCACGTATAAAGAAGCATTTGACTCAGGTACTATAAATTGGAGAACTTAGTGACAACTGGCAAGATCGAGCGAGGGGAAGAGAACAAGGGGAAGACAGAGTAATAAATGTCTGGATAGCTTGGCCATATGGCATGATCGAGACAAGAACACTGAGCTAATTCACGACTCTGGTGATCAAGTGAGATGGCGAATCATGACCGCCCACGCTTATCGGCATGACACATGATGGATGGACTATAAATCAAAGTCGCTGCAGTTGTTCATTATCTATGTATACATCATCATCATCATCATCATCATCATCATCATCATCATCATCATCATCATCATCATCATCATCATCATAATCATCATCATCATCATCATCATCATCATGCTGGTAATTTTAATCAAGAATTATACTGGGTTTGTGCTGCCCCAGGCATCCCTGCTGCTAAGGATATCTCTAACATATTTAATTATAACAAACAGGATATGGCGTGTACATTCTTCTCCTTCTTATTCCTTCTTCTTCGCATTCTTCTTCTTTCTTCTCTTTTCCCTTTCTTCTTCCTTCTTCTTCTTCCTTCTTGTCTTCCTTCTTCTCCTTTCTTCTTCTCCTGTCTATTCCATTGTTCACATAGGGCAGCGAGGAGTATTTTGTGTGATATTCACTGGCACAGGAACGGAGCAATATGGGGACGACCCGTTGCCGTGAAGTTGGAACCGTAACTAACTAACTAACTAACTAACTAACTAACTAACTAACTAACTAACTCTTCTTCTCCCTACTTCTTCTTCCTTCATCTTCTGTCTTCTTCTTCCTCCCTCTTCTTCCTTCTTCTTCCTTCTTCTTCGTCCTCCTATCTCCTCCTCCTTCATCTTCTCCTTCTCCTGCCCCTTTCTAATTCCGTGCCACTTGGGCCAACACCTTCAGACTTCGACGGTTAAGGTTTCTTTTCTGGAATCCCCCTCCCATAGGTAACTTGCAATCTGGGGATTGTTGTTCTTCTTGTGTCACCCCCCCCCCCCCCCCCCCCGCCCCCGCCTCTCCTGACATCATGTTGCTGTCGAGATTTCTCGTATATATTTAATTACAACTCAACAGAATATGACTTTGTTACTAAAAGGAGTTGTCCAGATTATCTTGACCCCAGCATGTTGCTCTCTGTTTATCTGTCCCCCAGGCATCCTGTTTAACGCATTGTTCCATATTTGCTCTGTTTATTTGTTCAGGCATCCTGCTACAGTTTAACGCGCTATTCCATATTTGCTCTGTGTGTCATGTCCCCCAGGCATCCTGCTACAGTTTAACGCACTGTTCCATATTTGCTCTGTTTATCTGTCCCCCAGGCTACAGTTTAACGCACTGTTCCATATTTGCTCTGTTTATCTGTCCCCCAAGCATCCTGCTACAGTTTAACGCACTGTTCCATATTTGCTCTGTTTATTTGTTCAGGCATCCTGCTACAGTTTAACGCACTGTTCCATATTTGCTCTGTTTATTTGTTCAGGCATCCTGCTACAGTTTAACGCACTGTTCCATATTTGCTCTGTTTATTTGTTCAGGCATCCTGCTACAGTTTAACGCACTGTTCCATATTTGCTCTGTGTATGTCCCCCAGGCATCCTGCTACAGTTTAACGCGCTGTTCCATATTTGCTCTGTTTATCTGTTCCCCCAGGCATCCTGCTGCAGTTTAACGCGCTGTTCCATATTTGCTCTGTTTATCTGTTCCCCAGGCATACTGCTGCAGTTTAACGCGCTGTTCCATATTTGCTCTGTTTATCTGTTCCCCAGGCATCCTGCTGACAGTTTAACGCGACTGTTCCATATTTGCTCTGTTTATCTGTTCCCCCAGGCATACTGCTGCCAGTTTAACGCGACTGTTCCATATTTGCTCTGTGTATCTGTTCCCCCAGGCATCCTGCTGCAGTTTAACGCGACTGTTCCATATTTGCTCTGTTTATCTGTTCCCCAGGCATACTGCTGCAGTTTAACGCGACTGTTCCATATTTGCTCTGTTTATCTGTTCCCCAGGCATACTGCTGCAGTTTAACGCGACTGTTCCATATTTGCTATGTTTATCTGTTCCCCAGGCATCCTGCTGCAGTTTAACGCGACTGTTCCATATTTGCTCTGTTTATCTGTTCCCCAGGCATCCTGCTGCAGTTTAACGCGATGTTCCATATTTGCTCTGTTTATCTGTTCCCCAGGCATACTGCTGCAGTTTAACGCGATGTTCCATATTTGCTCTGTTTATCTGTTCCCCAGGCATACTGCTGCAGTTTAACGCGATGTTCCATATTTGCTATGTTTATCTGTTCCCCAGGCATACTGCTGCAGTTTAACGCGCTGTTCCATATTCTGCTATGTTTATCCTGTTCCCCAGGCATCCTGCTGCAGTTTAACGCGATGCTTCCATATTTGCTCTGTTTATCTGTTCCCCAGGCATACTGCTGCAGTTTAACGCGATGTTCCATATTTGCTCTGTTTTATCTGTTCCCCAGGCATACTGCTGCAGTTTAACGCGATGTTCCATATTTGCTATGTTTATCTGTTCCCCAGGCATACTGCTGCAGTTTAACGCGCTGTTCCATATTTGCTATGTTTATCTGTTCCCCAGGCATCCTGCTGCAGTTTTAACGCGCATGTTCCATATTTGCTACTGTTTATCTGTTCCCCAGGCATCCTGCTACAGTTAACGAACTGTTCCATATTTGCTCTGTTTATCTGTCCCCCAGGCATCCTGCTACAGTTTAACGCACTGTTCCATATTTGCTCTGTTTATTTGTTCAGGCATCCTGCTACAGTTTAACGCACTGTTCCATATTTGCTCTGTTTATCTGTCCCCCAGGCATCCTGCTACAGTTTAACGCGCTGTTCCATATTTGCTCTGTGTATGTCCCCCAGGCATCCTGCTACAATTTAACGCAGCTGTTCCATATTTGCTCTGTTTATCTTGTTCCCAGGCATCCTGCTACAGTTTAACGCACTGTTCGACAACTTCGAGAAGATGATTGTCATGGTTGTGATCATGGGTCTGTTTATCGGGACCAGACAGTCGCTGCTTCCAATGATACACATCGAGATAGTGGGAATGGAGATGATGGCCCGTTGTCTCAGCATCACAGCCATGCTTGCTACAATCTCTGCGGCCTGCCATAGCCCCATGCTCAGTAAGTTTCCTTGATACTACTGTCCTTATGTGTCCCTTTTTATTTCAGCCATAGTAAGTTCCTTTCACACTAACGATGTCATTACATGAATTCACATTTTATTTTTTTTGCCATATTCCAATGATTAGTAAGTTCCCTTGGCGCTAAATAAAGTGACATTTTATGTATTACAAGTTATAACCTGTTCCTTATTGAGTTATCTTAACACTATAAAAGTCCTTCCATGAAATTATATTTTGTTGCCAGCCATAACCCGATGCTCCATGAGTTATCTTGACAATAAATAATGTCCTTACACGAGGTCATTTACTTTCTTTTCCCCAGCCATAGCTGAACGGTGGGGTGAAAGGGGGGGGGGGAGGGGGGGGGGGAGAGAACGGACGGACACATTTTATTACCCAAGGTTAAGAATTGTACACGCAGACCCGTCTAACATGCTGCCCCTCTTATCTCTCTGCGGTCATACATCACACTCGGGGGCCAATCTTAGACAACAACAGCGACGATATCTGCATTAAAACTCATAAACTCATGGAAAATGTGCAATAATCATGAATACCAGGTTTACGAAACAAAAGGATGTTCCTTATATTTATTTACAGAAACTATAGCAATTTAACGTCATTCATTAATACACATTTTTGACATGACAATTGCAATTCTCTATTGCGCCACTGTTAGGAGAATTTTTATTATACTAGTATTTTTCAAGTATTGAGAGAGGGGAAAAGATGGGGGGGGGGGGGGGGGGAATTAAGAGATATAGTAATAAATAGAGAGTTAGAGAGAGGGAGAGAGATTTAGAGAAAGGGAGAGAGAGAGGGGAAGAAAATAGAAAAAGTGCGATCTCTCGAGTAGACAGAGAGAAATATATAGAGGGAGAGACGGAGAGAGAGAGAGAGGGAGAAAGGAGAAAGATTAGAGAGAGAGAGAGAGGGTGTGAGGAGAAGAGAGAAGGAGAGCGAGATAGAGATGAAGGGAGAGAGGATGACAGAGAGGAAAAGACATAAGTAGAGAGAACGAACGAACGAACACACTTTATTTTTAAAGGGTTAAGAATTGGGCACGCAGGCCCGTCTAACATTCTGCCCTTCTATCACTCTCTTTCATACATTATTTCATTCACACATTATTCAAGGCTAACAAAGAACAGCAACAATATAAAGATATGCATAGAGAGAGAGGTGGATGGAGAAAGCTAGAGAGTGATGGAGGGAGAGAGACAGAGACAAATAGATAGAGAGAGGGGAGAGAGACAAAGAGATAGAGAGAGGAGGGGGAGAATGAGAAAGATAGAGAGAGGTAGAGACGTATAGCAAGAGAGAGAGAGGGGGGGGGGGGGATACACAGAGAGGGGAAAGAAAGAGATATAGACAGAAAGAGCGAGGGGGATAGAGAGGGAGAGATAGTGTGACGTAGTGTCAACCCATAACAAGTTATTACTAGTATGTATTACAATAAAAAGATGTCAATTGAAACGAGAAAAAGAGTGTTGAGGGGATACATAGAGCCTGTTCTTTTGTATGGATGTGAAACTTGGACAATGTGCAGTCAAGCTGAAAAACATCTGATGGCTGCAGAAATGTGGTTTCAGAGGAAAATGCAAAGAATACCATGGACATACGGAAAAACCAATGACCAAGTACTACAGGAGACAAATGAAAATCGTAAATTGATTAGAGAAATTAGACGTAGACAGTCAAAAATTTTTGGACGTTATGAGAAGAAATGGATTGGAGAACTTAGTGACAACTGGCAAGATCGAAGGGAACAGACCAAGAGGAAGACCGAGAGGAAAATACCTGGATGGCTTGGCCACATTGCATGGACGAGACAGGATCACTGAGCTGATCCACGACTCTGGTGATCGAGTGAAATGGCGAGTCATGACCGCCCACGCTTTCCATGGCACATGATTGATTGATTGAGACGCATCCGCTGTAGGATTTCATGTGCTTTAACTTTACAGTTATGGTAATCATTGTGATTTCTCCAGGTGCCGTTCTGGAAGCCACAGGGTTCCTATGACATCGTCCTCTACTATGTGGGTGTGGCGCTGATCGTGGGAGCCGTCATCATGTTGTTCATGCCACTTCTAGCAAAGATCGATGCCCGACGCCAGGCGAACAAGATGGCCGCATAAAACTACACCAACAGCCTGTCTACAAATTATTTTTGACGTTACCAACATCTATCCTCTGTCCTATAGACGGACGAGACTATCAGTACGACCAATGACCACTTGCTGCACGAGTCATGTTTACAGCGGCAGATAGTACCCTATACCTCAGGTCAGCTGTTGGTCGCGTTGGGAAAAGAAAGCAGCCGGAGACAAGTATATCCTCCTGGAATACTAAAGATGTTAGAGAGATGGCAAAGAGCAAGAAGATATTGGATGGGTTATGGAATGCCGGAGGAGATGGCCATATGTGGAGTTTGCCATGAGCATGCGATTAATTATGGTTGTTGTTGTTGTTGTCTTCTACTAATATCGTTAAGAGTCATGGGGAGTAGTAATTGAAGTTCCGGAGCCTGTGACTAGCGCCTGTCCTTCAATTTCTCTATGATTTGTGACAGTATTATCTAGGATCAAATAAATTCCATACTAGTTTGCTAGTCCTGTCTTATGTTTCTTACCTTCAGTTAAGCTAGTTGCATATCCTTTACAGGACGTTGCAGTCAACCCCGCATTTTTGGCTGTTCGTGACATTAAGCAAGCAAGCATTAAACCGTTTATCCCTGTTGTAGCAACATTAAAGAGTGTATTCCTGTGTGGTAACAATAAGCATTTTATCACTGCTGTGGAAACATTAAACATTTTATCCCTATTGTAGCAACATTAAACAGTTTATGCCTGCTATTACAATATTTTAAACAGTTCATCCTTTTTGTGGCAACGTTAAACTGTTTATCCGTTATGTGGAAACATTAAACAGCATATCCCTAATGTAGCAACATTAAACATTTTATCCCTTTAGTGGCAAAATTAGACAGTTTATCCCTATTGTAGCAACAATAAACAATTTATCCCTGCTGTGGTAACAGTAAAACATTTTATCCCTATTGTAGCAACATTAAACAATTTATCCCTGCTGTGGTAACAGTAAACATTTTATCCCTATTGTAGCAACATTAAACAATTTATCCCTGCTGTGGGATCATTAAACATGTTATCCCTATTGTAGCAACATTAAACAGTCTATTCCTGCTATTACAACATTTTAACCAGTTTATCCCTGTTGTTACAACAATAAACAGTTTATCCCTGCTGGGGCAATATTAAAACTGTTTATCCCTGCTGTTGGAGGCCACAAGAATGCACACTTTTTAAAGTTTTATAGAATTATAAGTTTGAGTTGAGTTGAGTTGTTGAGTTGAGTTGAGTTAATTAAGAACCGACATCACAGAACTCAGGACATTCCCATATGTGCTCCTTCCCCTCGTTCAACAGCCAGCGAAGAGTCATACTACTAAACGTTCCCATCGCTATCTGATTAAAAGTTCTCCTGGTCTTCCCTCTCAGTGTTGAGATTCTTCCAGAATCCCTGCCAATCCCCCACAATCTCATTATTTCCACATATGGGTTCTCAATCTGTTCCTCCGCCTTCCTCCACTGTCCCCAACCCCCCCCATCCATAAGCAGCA
>JACEFZ010007838.1:0-132807 GCA_014155875.1 Cepaea nemoralis
ACCATTACATTAGGCTTTTCTTTTTTTTAACCCCCAGTATTGCCTGCTATTATCATCTCTCATTTCCTATTTCCTTGATACGCCGAGTATTCTTCTCATGAATCTAATTTCCCTTGTAATTTTTCTTTTCTCTTTTTCTGTGATTGTTAAGGTTCGGCATTCGTAGCAAAGAGTTGGTAGAAAGACTGAGTTATATAGTGCCTTTTTTAGTATCTACTGATATGTTTTTGTTCTTTAGTATTGGTGCCATTTGTCTAGTGAGTTTGCTTGCGTCTTCTGATTTGCCATTTGATGAAGAACTATATTATTATCTTTTTCTTTTTTTAAGTCACAAAGCAGGAATATGCTGTGAGTGTGTGACCATCACATTTATGGATGCCTGGGTGAATAAGGGAATTGATTTCCAGTTTTTCTCACACGTAGCGGACAACGAGACCTGACATCGAACACTTGTCCGATCGTGCTCAAGCCGTTATGAGTGTGAAGTCCTGACTAGCGCATCCATTTTATTACCCGCTATGTGTATTAAATATACAGGACGTATTTTTAATGACTGTGGTGTTTTTGAAAATATTGCCGTTCCAAGTTTTGTATTTACCTTTTATGTTGCATGAACTCCACAGAGGGTGAATACAAAACTTGAAACGGCAATATGTTCAAAAACCCCACAGTCATTAAAAATACACCTTATACTTTGGCCATGTTAAACGTCACAGAGTTGTGGAAAGAATAGTGATGGAAGGCAAGGTTCCTGGTTGAAGAGCCAGAAGTTACCCAGCACGAAGAGAAACACAAGAAAATGCAGACATGTTGGACATTGAGGAGCGGCTGGCCGACTGGTTAGAACGCCGGACTCTCGTTCGGGAGACCCGGGTTCGATCCCTCGGTAAGGTGTGGGATTTTTTTCTGTCGGGGGCAAAAAGAAAATCCTAACCTGCACAGTTCGCGGCGACTGCACTAGCCAGGCGGCCTTAATTCCTCGGGCTCAAAGACCCCACTGCCATACACCGCAAGGTACTATATTGGCAGTAAATGACAGTTTTTAAATGACAGTTGGACATGAGAGTGCATACGGCGGGAGAACTGGCAAGAGATGGAGTAAATATTCAGCGGGATGTGGTGTGAACGGCGCTCTGTGAAGGACATACTGCAAGATGTTGATGTGCTATACAACATAATGACATACCTGAAACAGTGGGTAGACGTACTTTTCCTGATTGATGTATCTCTTCACAAGGACGCCGAACAGGTGAGTGTCGATGAGGTGGGTGTTTCTGATGTCTCCAACGCGGATTTGAAGAGTCAGCTGGTTGTCCTCTTTGCAGATGCAGACGTTTTTACTGGAGACAGAAACAGCTTATTTCAGTGAGAAAAGAAGTCTTGAAGTGCTATATAGAATCCGATGGCCAAGCCATCCAAGTAATTATCTCTCTGCATTCCCCTTGCTATTTTCCATTCAGTTTATCATATGTCACAAAGTTTTCAGATTTATGTCTTATCATAACGTTCACAAAAATATTGACTGTCATCTTCTAATTTTACTAATCAGTTTACGTTTCCTAATTAGTGTGTGTGTGTGTGTGTGTGTGTGTGTATGCGCGTACGTGCGTGCGTGCGTGCGTGCGTGTGTGTGTGTGCGCGCGCGCGCGCTTGCGAGCGAGCGCAGAGTAAGCTGAGCTGTTATAGAGGAATGTTTGCCCAGAGCGCAATTGTCCTCCTTGTTGGATATTTAACATGACGACATGATTTCGGGTAAACCCCAGCAAAACATAAATAGTCACAAGAACGTGATTCCGGAGTTACGGCGCCGGAAGTGGTACTGATCACAATGTCTACCCAGGGTGTTTAGATCAAGAAACTATGAACTTAATAGCCCAGATATCTGTGGCAGCCGCGGTAGAGCAATAGCTAGCACGTATACCTTACGTCCTGGAGGTCAAACACTCGAATCCCTATGATGGCGAATATTTTTTTTTTTTAAACGAATCGACCCAGCCAACAATTGCTCCTAGGAACTGCCCTGGCAAATAAATGCGGGAAGTAATTCTAACTGTTTTTATTTTGTATTGTGACCCTGTAGGTCCCCTTCTGTTCAGCAACAACCTTCGTGCAGACTCTAGCACAGAATGCTCAACCAAATTCCTGTCCGCCTGTGAGTGTTTGTCCTTCATCTGTTGGGGCGTGAGGTGGTCGGCCTTCAATTTTTGTGAAGGGAAGTAGTTGTCCTTGACCTGTAGGAGTGTAAAGCATTCCTGCTTGACCTGAAGGATTGTGAAGCGTTTGTCCTTAACCTGTTGGAGTATGAATTGTTGGTACTTGACCCGAAGGATAGTGAAGTGTTGTCCTTGATCAATTGGAGTGTGAAGTGTTCGTCCTTGACCCGACGGATTCTGAAGCGTTCGCCCTCGACCTGTTGGGGTGTGAAGTGTTCGTCCTTGACCTTTTGGAGTGAGAAGTATTCGTCCTCGACCCATTAGAGCGTAAAGTATTCATCTTTGACTTATTGGAGTGTGAAGCATTCGTCTTTGACCCTGATGGCGTGTGAAGTGTTCGACTCTCACATGTTTTAGCCTAGGTCTTAATGGCATGGGCGGATTCGAATTTTTAAAGTGACTTGGGCTCCCAGATCGACCCAGCTAAAAGTGGGTACCCGGAAATGTCTTGGAAAGTAAAGGCTGCCCGCCTGATGCTGATCACATCACCCGCAAGATGCTGATTGGTCTACACAAATTGGTAAGTAGCACTATACGCCCATTGCTCCTTAATTCATTTAGAATTGTCCTCTTCTTTTCCCGAATTTCCGTCCTTTCCAGCTTTTCTAACTAGAAAAATTCAAGAAAATTATGAACATTCTCTGGTCCCAATCTTATAAAGCAACTTCGACACCACAAAAAAAAAAAATTAAAATAAATTAATAATTAAAAATACAACTGTCACTACCGTGGATTTAACTTGGGCCACTATCTTGGCAGGCAAGAACTCTAACCATTATCCCATATAAAAGTAAACAATTGGTAACTGAGCTACCTGAATATAAGCGTGTGACGTCTGTGTTTGGGCCTGGCAATCTTCACAAACACAAAGCCCAGCAGCATGGTCTCAATGAGAAATCCCAGAGTTATCTACGGAGACAACCATGATAAATTGAATGGGTTCAACTGCAATAAAGATGTGACAATTTTCAGCATTCTTACATAAAAACCAAAGCTTCCAGAGATTTGTTCCCATCTTTACTAATTAATTGTTCAGGATTCGCGGTAATATTTTATTTCTGGTTCTATGTAACATGTAACTATTCTTTTTCTAACTTCTTATGACGGAGACGCATTGCAAAACATGTTCCCGATTTAGCCACTAATTATTTGTTGCTGCATATCCTTTACAGGGCGTGGCAGTCAACTCCAGCATTGTTTTACTGTAGTTTCTTGACTATCTAATGCCATCCATCGGACACTGGAGAGCCAATTATTCCTCCCAACAACGCTTGACGCAAAAGTGGAATTTGATTATGATGATAATGATGGTGATGATGATGATGATATGATGATAATGATGATGATGATGATGATGATGATGATGATGATGATGATGATGATGATGATGATGATGATGATGTAATTTCTTGGCAAGTTTACGTTCAGCAGTTTACCATACTTTCTGAACGACCGACACTCATGTCATTATATGAAAACCAGCGCTAGCGGTCTGCTTCCAAGGCGTCCACAGCTGTGTTTCAAACGCGGTATGCGGGAATGCGAATTGTTTTCACAACTCCTTCTCCATAACGCCGGCAGCCTGCATTAGCATGATATAATTAAGTTATCTTTCTTGCTCTTTTTATTTCTAACCACAGCCGTTCTTGTTCTATTCTCTGCAGCATAACTATCCTCCTATGCTATGACTGTTCCAAGATAACTGAAATAACCTGACCGGACCCGCCTTTAACATTGATACTACAGATCCTATGGGTGTCCAACACCTTCGCGTAACCGCTTCATGGTCATGTGTTCGAATCCCCTTCGACGTTGATTTTTGTTTTTAAATTGATCTGGGCTCTCGGTCAGCCCAGCATAAAATGTCTACCATGATGTGTTCTGGGAAGTAAAAGCTGCCGCATCAGGCATCGAATGCCGATTGGTCTATATAAATATATTGCTAGAACCATATGTCCAGTAGGCCTCAGTGTGTGGAACAGGGCCCTATAATATAGGTTGTATTTTTAATGATTGTGGGTTTTTAGAAAATATTGCCGTTCCAAGTTTTGTATTCACTCTTTGTGGAGTTCGTGCTACATAAAAGACAAATACAAAACTTGGAACGGCAAAATTTTCAAAAACCCCACAGTCATTAAAAATACACCCTGTATATACAACCGTTGAAGGAAAATCACACTGTTTATTGTTTACATCGTGTAATAATTGGTCATCAAAACCGATGAATATAATTAGACATGTAAAGAACGGAACTAAGAATCTGGCATGAATGAGTTAGTTAGTTAATTAGTTAGAGAAATATACAGAACGAAAAATTAATCTGACATAAATACAATGAGACTAATACAGAGAATGAAACAGTAAATCTGACATAAATACAAATAGACTAGAGAACGAAACAATAAATGTAACATGAATAAAATAGACAAATTCATGAGAATGTGTACAGTACGAAACAATAAGTGTGACATAAATACATTACGACATCTATAGAGAACAACACAATAAATCTCTCATGAATACAATTAGAGACAAATATGGAGAACGAAACAATAAATCAGATATGAAAACAAATTTTATTTTTAAATTGTGCATGTCCTTTGCAGTCAACCAAAGAGAATTTTCTAAGTTTAAAGTTTCTAAGTTTTCCTAAGTACTTTCAGTAGTTTGCCATTGCTTTCTAAGCGAGAAATCAAGTTCCCATTAGCGCACTGAAAGTTTTAAGATCGAGCGCTCTTATAATTTCAACCTCATTATGTCTACTACTACAATGAATCACACATAAAGAAAGAAACTCTACATTCAGACACAAATATGAATTCTCACCTGTAGAAACACGACAGGAACGGTGCCACTGCATTCAGCGGCCGGGTAGATGGTGCCATAACCCAAGGTGGACTGGGTCTCGATAGAAAACAGCAAGGCGTCCCAGTAAGTCTTGAGATTGACAATGCACGGAGTGTAACTGGGGTCGTTTGCGTTGGCAATGTCTCCGTGTCTAACGGGTGGTTAGAAAAAAGACAATAAAGTAATATAAAGAAATAAATAAATATGGCAAACAATTAAGTCAGACAGAAAAAAGTAAAACATAAAAAGAGACAACAGAAAGAAAGAAAGAAAGAAAGACAGACAGAAAGAAAGAAAGAAAGAAAGAAAGAAAGAAAGAAAGAAAGAAAGAAAGAAAGAAAGAAAGAAAGAAAGAAAGAAAATAACTGATTTAAACAGAAACGAAAAAAAAAATAAAAGAGACAAAATGCACAAAGAAAGACGGGCAGGCAGGCAGACAGACAGACAGGCAGACAGACAGACAGACAGACACTTACACATATGACATCAGATAGTAGACGATGGAGAAGAGGAAGTAGGATCCCAGGAAGCCGGTGAACAGGATCAGGATGGCGTATCTCCACTTGATGTCCAGCAAGGTAATGTAGATGTCCTTCATGTACTTGACCCGCTTTTGTTTGATGCCCTTGAACATCAGGTTACTGAAAGAAGGGCAATGAGAAGTCTTAAAAGTAGTTAATTAGTTATTCAGTCAGTCAGTTAGTCAGTCAGTCAGTCAGTCAGTCAGTCAGTCAATCAGTCAGTCAGTCAGTCAGTCAGTCAGTCAATCAATCAGTCAGTCAGTCAGTCAGTTAGTTAGTTAGTTAGTTACTTTCTTACTTACTTACTTACCTACTTACTTACTTACTTACTTACTTACTAAGTCAGTCAGTCAGTCAGTCAGTCAGTTAGTTAGTTAGTTAGTTATGTAATTAGTAAGTAAGTTAGTTACTTACTTACTTACTTACACTCTTATTTACTCTGTTAGTTAGTTAGTTAGTCAGACAGTCAGTCAGTCTGTCAGTCAGTCAGTTATTCAGTTAGTCAGTTAGTTAGTTAGTTAGTTAGTTAGTTAATTAGTTAGTTAGTTAGTTAGTTAGTTAGTTAGTTAGTTAGTTAGTTCCGTTCATTATGTCTGTCTAACTGCGCACAACGGAACATGAATGTCCAGATTAGGAAGAGCTTAAAAGCAGCGGAGAAATTGGTTCTTGTGGCGAATGCTGAGATTGCCTTGGACTGCTATAGTCACTAACAGCGATTGCATGGAAGAGGCTAATGACATTAGAACATTATATACAACAATAAGAAAGAGGCAAACAGCTTTCACGGGTCATGTAATATGAAGAGAGACATTGAAAAACACCGTGAAAACTGGAAAGATAAGTGGGAAAGGAGGCAGAGGCAGATTAAGAGAAATTATGATAAGTGGACTGAGGAAGTGGCACTTAGGATTATCAGCAACGGAGTTGTTCGAGGACACAGAGGATCGAGATCTGTGGAGAGACATGAACGGGCGCATTTACTTCGTGAGGCATTTCCTGGTACCCATTTTATCCTAGGTCGACCTGGGAATTGGTCTAACGACATTCGCGTCCAGAGGGCAACATCATCTACACAGATGGGTCGGTGGTTCAAGATCATCTTAAGCTTACACAAGACACAAGATGGAGAGAAAAATCAAAGAGGATGATTGCGCTTTCAAGACATGCACATCAAGGTTGACTAGGGAGATCACCGTTGCCTTCAGAGCACTTCCACGAAAAACACACATTTGACAATCATATCCCAACAAGCAATAATGTACAGACCAGATGGAAGCAGAGGAAGAGGTCGGCCACGTACACAATGGATAGAGGGAATTACAGAGGCCATGGGAATCTCGATATACGAAGCCCATACACGGGCACTCTCCCGCTGTTTATGCTTCATTTCGACACTGCAAGGTACAAGAGGAACATTCTGAGATGAGATGAGATAATCATATCAGACGTAATGAGACGCCAATATCAAACTCGCAACCGGCAGCGCCCGCTCAGAATGGATAGAAAGCATTAGGAAGTCGCGTTGTACATAATTTATCTGGATTTTTTTTTCTGCGCTAGCTCGGTTTGAACTCAAGCTTAGTCCATTCACTCTACTTCCAGTAGTGCTGGGCTGAATTTTGCGTGTGGATTAGCTTTCCCTATTAACAGTGAATAAATTATGGAGAGGGACAGACAAAACTACAAAAATTAGATTTTTAAGAGCATGCATCTTTCTCATTGCAACATACGCCTGTGAGACATGGACACTTACTAAACAGGCTGAACAGCGCATAAATGCCTTTGAATATAAATGTTACCGACGAGTTCTAAGAGTACCTTGGGTAAAGAAAAGAACAAATGCATCCATACTTAAAGAATTGAATATTGAAGAAGGTTGGCTATTAAAGACGATAAAACAAAGAAAATTAAAATATTTTTGTCACTTGAAACGTCACGAAAGGTTGGAGAAAACAAAATTGGAAGGATATATGCCTGGGAAGAGAGGAAGAGGAAGGCCAAAGAGAAGATAGGTGCAGGATGTGGCGGATGATCTCCAGATGGGTGTATCAGACGCGGGACATCTTGCTTATGATCGACAGGTTTTCCGGAAGGTTGTTATGGTAGCGAGGTTCTGCAAAGGACATGCTACTGAATGTATGAATTAACAGTGTGCCTCGTCATCAGGCGAACCCACTCCGACGTTCCTACGCCAAGGCCGATAGGTCAACATTTTAGTCCAACTGTCCGGTGTAAAGGTCAGCACCCTTACCTCGGCATCAGCACACCGGATGTTTAAGAACACGCGTACTTATCCATTCGCCATGCTGACCTACACTAATCTGGATGTCCGCACCGGGACATGCCGGAGTTAACAGCAATGAACGTGCAGACCAGCTGGTAAATAATGCACCGGTACACACAGGAAGAAGCATGGACAGGGCTGATATAACTAATGCGTCATAGATACAACTGGCAGATACTTACTTCGACACTAGCTCGATTACACGGACTGAAGGTGAAGCCTGGTAAGTCACGTCAATGTCCTGGTAAGACACGTCAATGTCCTGGTCAGACACGTCAATGTCCTGGTCAGACACGTCAATGTCCTGGTCAGACACATCAATGTCCTGGTCAGACACGTCAATGTCCTGGTCAGACACGTCAATGTCCTGGTCAGACACGTCAATGTCCTGGTCAGACACGTCAATGTCCTGGTCAGACACATCAATGTCCTGGTCAGACACGTCAATGTCCTGGTCAGACACGTCAATGTCCTGGTCAGACACGTCAATGTCCTGGTCAGACACGTCAATGTCCTGGTCAGTCACGTCAATGTCCTGGTCAGACACGTCAATGTCCTGGTCAGACACGTCAATGTCCTGGTCAGACACGTCAATGTCCTGGTCAGACACGTCAATGTCCTGGTCAGACACGTCAATGTCCTGGTCAGTCACGTCAATGTCCTGGTCAGACACGTCAATGTCCTGGTCAGACACGTCAATGTCCTGGTCAGACACGTCAATGTCCTGGTCAGACACGTCAATGTCCTGGTCAGACACATCAATGTCCTGGTCATTCACGTCAATGTCCAGGTCAGACACGTCAATGTCCTGGTCAGACACGTCAATGTCCTGGTCAGTCACGTCAATGTCCTGGTCAGTCACGTCAATGTCCTGGTCAGTCATCTCAATGTCCTGGTCAGTCACGTCAATGTCCTGGTCAGACACGTCAATGTCCTGGTCAGACACGTCAATGTCCTGGTCAGTCACGTCAATGTCCTGGTCAGACACGTCAATGTCCTGGTCAGTCACGTCAATGTCCTGGTCAGACACGTCAATGTCCTGGTCAGACACGTCAATGTCCTGGTCAGACACGTCAATGTCCTGGTCAGACACGTCAATGTCCTAGTCAGTCACGTCAATGTCCTGGTCAGACACGTCAATGTCCTGGTCAGACACGTCAATGTCCAGGTCAGACACGTCAATGTCCAGGTCAGACACATCAATGTCCTGGTCAGACACGTCAATGTCCTGGTCAGACACGTCAATGTCCAGGTCAGACACGTCAATGTCCTGGTCAGTCACGTCAATGTCCTGGTCAGACACGTCAATGTCCTGGTCAGTCACGTCAATGTCCTGGTCAGACACGTCAATGTCCTGGTCAGACACGTCAATGTCCAGGTCAGACACGTCAATGTCCTGGTCAGACACGTCAATGTCCTGGTCAGACACGTCAATGTCCTGGTCAGACACGTCAATGTGGTCTTCGAGGGAGAAAAAGAGATACGATAACCACCTCCTTATGGGAACAGTGAGCAGAAATAGTGTGGGATGGATGCTGCATCGGAGCACTGGGCAAGAATGGGGATTCTCAGTGTGTAATAAGGACGTTCGACATAGCATACATAAATAACATAACATTAATATTATAACATATATAAAAACGTGAATAATGAAGACACAAACCATGATCATCATATCCACATGTTCGCACAGTAATATCAATTGTCTTCCACTGTAATTTTAAACTAACAAGTATGTCTTTCTGTTTGCACAAAACTGGCCTATGTAGATTAATCATGATGGCTTTTGCATTACTGTCCGAACGTGTGTCTATTTCAGCTTGAAGGGTGTATTTAGCTGTTTTACTAAATGTTGTGTAAATTCTACAGAATGTACCTGGAGAGATGCAGCGAAATATGTCAGGCAATAAATCGTACAGTCTATGGTTTGTGTCTTCGTTATTCAAATTCACTACGGGAAAACATTGATGTGATACATAAAAACACCCGCTTCTACTGTAGCGAAATTGACACCTTAACCAACAGCTACCTGCAGTTATACTCAAGATCAATATACAGTGTGTTAAGATAGTATAGTATCACGACACCCTGTGTGGTGAAAAAATCGAGTATTCCACCTTGTCCAAAAGTGTCCTAGGTCAGCGCAGAGAAGGAGATGCCTTACGTCTGCTGTGACAGGTGATTTTCCTTACCTTACCACCCCAAAAACAACGCGTTACAGTTATCGTCTTCTTACCTCTGTCCTTCCTTCCTCAACAGAGTTCGTTTGGCTCTGGTCTTTCTATTGGTCACCTCCGCTCCCGCAGCAGCTTTGCTTCCCTGGTCCATCTTCTTCTCGGCGACTTCTTTCTTCGCACTGCAGTCACAGCTCTTGATAATGGTTCTGGAGATGGCAATGTTTGTGCAAGCTTTATGACTGTTCATTACTGTTGTGATAGTTGTGCATGCTTTATACCATTTATCAATTGTTCATTGATGTATGTGTGCAGTACTGCTGTTTATAAAACAACACTAACAGCAACAGCTACACCATCAATAATACAAAGAAAACACAATACAAAACATCTGTTACGACTGTTACTGCTGCTGGTACTACAACTACTATATTGCAACTGCTGTTGCTAGTACTAGTATTAATACTACTACTACTACAACTACAACAACTACTAATACTACTGCTACTTCTGCTGACACTGCTGCTACTACTACTACTACTACTACTACTACTACTACTACTACTACTACTACTACTACTACTACTACTACTACTACTACTACTACTACTACTACTACTACTACTGCTGCTGCTGCTGCTGCTGCTGCTGCTACTATAACTACTACCACTTCTACTGCTGCTATTAATAACACCACTACTACTGCCACCACTACTATTATTACTACTATTGCTACACTCGTGTGTATTGTTGCGCACGTAAAATATCCCTATCAGTTGGAAATCGAAAAAAAAGAAGCGTAGCCTAACGACGCTGCCCGGGCAAAATTTCGAGTTAAAATCTACCCAAAGTATTTTAGGATCCTCGCCGGTGCTACGGAGTTCGTGCACTGAGCTGAGTTTCTCCAGACTCAGGTTTGAGTTAGGAGGCGAACGGAGCACTTATGGATTGCACCCGTGTGCCGTGATGTTGATCCATCGACTAAACTAAACTAAACTAAGTTAAACTAAACTAAACTAGTATTGCTACACCATTCTCTCCAGGCCGCGATTTATCTGATCTCCCATTGAAAAGGATGAAACATTACAACGATATATTTGTTGGTTTTACGTGTAACATGTGTTTGACAGATCACTCAATGACCGGATATATACTATGTCCCCTCCTAAGCCGTTAGCACAATGTGGGGTGTCCGGTTTGGTAAACATCCGGCAGTCAATTGTTGTACGGTAGCTTAATCATACCTGACAAGACCTGACTCATGTAATGGAATAACATCATAAAAATTTATCAACAGCACCAGTGATTAAGATCTGTAGATATACATGAATGTCTTGTTTAGTTTAGTTTAGTCAACGGATCAACATCACGGCACACAGGAGAAACCCCACAAGTGCCCCACTGAATGTCTGTCCACATCAGTAGTCAGGTCACGTGATAACGATGATTGAAGTGCTGGGTGGCGCTACATGGAGCTTCAGCTACTGCTGTTTCATATTGATATGAAATCACCATTTGTGCGCTGTTTTATTTTTTTTATGACAGCAACGATTTATTGATTTTAACTATTAATTCAAACTCGAAATTTCAACTAATCTCACCAACTATTTCTGCAATAGTTTCAACATCAACATTTGATGTAGGCTTTATCATTTCGACGGCTCGATGGCGAAGAGGTTAAGATTGTAATTCATAATACAGCATACCGCGTTCGAAACGCAGATGCTGGCTATTTGTAAGCAGGTCGCCTTGCGTTGGTTTCCATATATAAGTATGAGTGCCGGTGGTTCAGAAAGCAATGGCAAACTGTTGAACGTAAACTGTCCAAGAAATCACCAACAATCCCAAAATACAGGGGTTGACTACAATGTCCTGTAAAGGAAATATGACTAACTTTTTATAATTTCTGTTTGATAAAATCTTTAAGATGTTCCTTGTTTCGGTTATTTTCCTGGTCCAAACTCTACAGAAGACAAGAGTGGAAGACATGTCATCAGGAGACAGACAACGATAAAAGTGGAAAGTCAAGTAATCAGGAGACAGACAACGTGGTGAAGACAAGTGATCAGGAGACAGACAACGATAGAAGTGGGAAGACATGTGTCAGGAGACAGACAACGATAGAAGTAGGAAGACATGTGTCAGGAGACAGACAACGATAGAAGTAGGAAGACATGTGTCAGGAGACAGACAACGATAGAAGTGGGAAGACATGTGTCAGGAGACAGACAACGATAGAAGTGGGAAGACATGTGTCAGGAGACAGACAACGATAGAAGTAGGAAGACATGTGTCAGGAGACAGACAACGATAGAAGTAGGAAGACATGTGTCAGGAGACAGACAACGATAGAAGTAGGAAGACATGTGTCAGGAGACAGACAACGATAGAAGTGGGAAGACATGTGTCAGGAGACAGACAACGATAGAAGTAGGAAGACATGTGTCAGGAGACAGACAACGATAGAAGTAGGAAGACATGTGTCAGGAGACAGACAACGATAGAAGTAGGAAGACATGTGTCAGGAGACAGACAACGATAGAAGTAGGAAGACATGTGTCAGGAGACAGACAACGATAGAAGTAGGAAGACATGTGTCAGGAGACAGACAACGATAGAAGTAGGAAGACATGTGTCAGGAGACAGACAACGATAGAAGTAGGAAGACATGTGTCAGGAGACAGACAACGATAGAAGTAGGAAGACATGTGTCAGGAGACAGACAACGATAGAAGTAGGAAGACATGTGTCAGGAGACAGACAACGATAGAAGTAGGAAGACATGTGTCAGGAGACAGACAACGATAGAAGTAGGAAGACATGTGTCAGGAGACAGACAACGATAGAAGTAGGAAGACATGTCATCAGGAGACAGACAACGATAGAAGTTGAAAGTCAAGTAATCAGGAGACAGACAACGTGGTGAAGACAAGTGATCAGGAGACAGACAACGATAGAAGTGGGAAGACATGTGTCAGGAGACAGACAACGATAGAAGTAGGAAGACATGTGTCAGGAGACAGACAACGATAGAAGTAGGAAGACATGTGTCAGGAGACAGACAACGATAGAAGTGGGAAGACATGTGTCAGGAGACAGACAACGATAGAAGTGGGAAGACATGTGTCAGGAGACAGACAACGATAGAAGTAGGAAGACATGTGTCAGGAGACAGACAACGATAGAAGTAGGAAGACATGTGTCAGGAGACAGACAACGATAGAAGTAGGAAGACATGTGTCAGGAGACAGACAACGATAGAAGTAGGAAGACATGTGTCAGGAGACAGACAACGATAGAAGTAGGAAGACATGTGTCAGGAGACAGACAACGATAGAAGTAGGAAGACATGTGTCAGGAGACAGACAACGATAGAAGTAGGAAGACATGTGTCAGGAGACAGACAACGATAAAAGTGGAAAGTCAAGTAATCAGGAGACAGACAACGATAGAAGTAGGAAGACATGTGTCAGGAGACAGACAACGATAAAAGTTGAAAGTCAAGTAATCAGGAGACAGACAACGATAGAAGTAGGAAGACATGTGTCAGGAGACAGACAACGATAAAAGTGGAAAGTCAAGTAATCAGGAGACAGACAACGATAGAAGTAGGAAGACATGTGTCAGGAGACAGACAACGATAAAAGTTGAAAGTCAAGTAATCAGGAGACAGACAACGATAGAAGTAGGAAGACATGTGTCAGGAGACAGACAACTATAAAAGTTGAAAGTCAAGTAATCAGGAGACAGACAACGATAGAAGTAGGAAGACATGTGTCAGGAGACAGACAACGATAAAAGTTGAAAGTCAAGTAATCAGGAGACAGACAACGATAGAAGTAGGAAGACATGTGTCAGGAGACAGACAACGATAAAAGTTGAAAGTCAAGTAATCAGGAGACAGACAACGATAGAAGTGGGAAGACAATATCCACAGGTGGAGAGCAGCAGTGTTTGTATATAAGAGTATATACACAAAGTGAGTGAATGAAAACGTTAATGATCTGATGTAACCAGCAGAGAAAGTGAATGAAAGCGTTAACGATATATTGCGGAAAGCAGAGACACTAAGTGCAAGAGCTAAGGCTCTTTTGAAGCCACCAGAGACAATGAATAAAAGTGTTTAAGATATATTGTAAAAACAAGAGACAGTGAATGAAAGTGTTAAAGGTTAGTTAGTTAGTTAGTTAGTTAGTCGCAGTTCCAACTTCACAGCAACGGGTCGTCCCTATTATGCTTCCTTCCTGTGCCAGTGAATATCATACAAAACGCTCCCCACTGCCCAATGTGAAAAGTGGAAAAGACAGGAGTCTCGACAAACAACAGCCCGCACAGATGCACTGTGCATAATGTCGCCACCAGAATGTCAACACACCAGTCCCCCACGAAACACCCAGTTCATTTCTGATGGAATCTGCAGTCATTTTCCCATCTGGATGTTTCCTAGATGTTCACCCACACAATCCACGAAATACAGTTCATCGTCAATGGCAGTGGCAGTCAACCAGAAGCCCAGCAGCCACGCATTTCTGCATAAGGCAAAAACCGGTCAACTCTGGGACATAGCCATCTGCCATCGCCCCGAACATGCAGTCACGTTCCAAAAAACCTCGGGCTGATTCAAAAGCATTTCACACGAAACTCACAGCTCACAGTGTCGCGCCACGCACTCACTCAGTAGCAGGTATGTTGTAGAAAGCAGAGGCAGTGAATGAAAGTTGAAGATTCACTGCAAAGTTAAAAGTTCGGCTTTTAATGAATTGTTTATAGATGAACTATTGTAATAGTTGTTCATGATTTGGGCTTTTTATGAATTCAGCAAAGTTAAATGTTAATGTCCTGTTAAGAGACGTAACCAATCCCATCATTTACAGACTTTGTGATTTGCCAGGTAAATTTAGTTCAGTTGTTTGCCATTGCTCTGATTTCGATGGTATGAGGCGTCTATCATTCCTAGTAGATCACATACTGCCAGAAAATGCTGGTGCTGACTGCAACGTCCTGTAAAGAACATGCAGATTGCTTTTAAAAATATATTCAGTACTACTTTTTGGCGTAGAGACCAGGAAAATGAACAGGCAATTGGAAGGTCGAATGGTGGCCCTGGAGATGTGGATGTTCAAATGCACATGTCCTATTTTATGTGGAAAACAACAGACAGTCAACCTACACAGAACTAGTGTCGTCACCCGCTACACGCTGAGGTAGTTGTGAGATATGGGTTCGAGGACTTATGGGCCTTTTCGTTCAATGTACCACGAAGAACATCTGTCCATTAAGATAACTACTTCTTCTTCTTCTTCTTCTTCTTCTTCTTCTTCTTCTTCTTCTTCTTCTTCTTCTTCTTCTTCTTCTTCTTCTTCTTCTTCTTCTTCTTCTTCTTCTTCTTCTTCTTCTTCTTCTACTTCTTCTTCTTCTTCTTCTTCTTCTTCTTCTTCTTCTTCTTCTTCTTCTTCTTCTTCTTCTTCTTCTTCTTCTTCTTCTTCTTCTTCTTCTTCTTCTTCTTCTTCTTCTTCTTCTTCTTCTTCTTCTTCTTCTTCTTCTTCTTCTTCTTCTTCTTCTTCTTCTTCTTCTTCTTCTTCTTCTTCTTCTTCTTCTTCTTCTTCTTCTTCTTCTTCTTCTTCTTCTTCTTCTTCTTCTTCTTCTTCTTCTTCTTCTTCTTCTTCTTCTTCTTCTTCTTCTTCTTCTTCTTCTTCTTCTTCTTCTTCTTCTTCTTCTTCTTCTTCTTCTTCTTCTTCTTCTACTTCTCCTTCTTCTTCTTCTTCATCTTTCCGAGCCATTGAGGTTCTTTGCTGCAGATACAAGCCGTCTCCATTCGTCTCTCTGGTTGACCCTCTCTTGCCAGTCGCTGATTCCAAGTGCTTGTAGGTCTGTATGTATATTATCTCTCCACCGTCTTCTTGGTCTACCTCGGGGTCTACGGTCATTTATGTCCTGAGTGTAAGCGAGTTTTGTTTCCCTATTATCTTCCATCCTTTCTATATGCCCCAGCCATTGTAGTCTATTAGCCTTCATGATACCAGTGATTAGCGGGGACTTAAACAGATCATAAATGTCTTTGTTGCTTCTTCTTTTCCACTCTCCACTTTGTGTATCCCTAATGGACCCAAAGATGCATCTTAAAACTTTGTTCTCAAAGGTTTGTAACAAGGTTTCGTCTCCTTTAGTTGTACTCCAGGTTTCAGAGCCATACAGCACAACTGGTCTAATCAATGTTTTGTATATTGTGATCTTGGTGTTACGAGATAGCGCATTTGATTTTAGCAGATGTTATAGTGCATAGTATATCTTATTTCCAGAGTTGATTCTAGTTTGTATTTCTTCCCTTATGATGTTGGAGCAGTTGAAGATTGTACCCAGGTATTTGTATGTTTCCGTTCTTTTAATGGTCATATTATCTATTTGTATGTGGCCAGAGTATTTAGCCATTCCTTCTCTTGAAATTACCATATATTCTGTCTTATCTTGGTTGATAACCAGCCCCATCTGTTGAGCTTTTTCTTTTAAGTGAGTCAATATTTCTGATGTCTTTTGTTCATTTGTCCCTATAATATCTATATCATCTGCATAACCAATTAGTCTGGATGTTCCTCTAATAGCACATTCCTCCTTTGCCTTCCTTACAACTTTCTCTAGAGCCAGATTGAAAAGGAACGGCGATAGTGCATCACCCTGTTTCAAGCCAGATGTTATTTGGAAAGGGTCTGATTTCCTGCCTTTGTATGTAACTATTTTATAAGTATCGTTCATGCATAGTCTGGTCATGTTGATTAACTTCCTTGGTATTCCAAACTCATGCATAGCATTCCACAGACTATTCCTATGGACACTATCATAAGCCTTTTTTAAAATCCACAAAAATGTTATGAAGATCTCTTTTATATTCCCAATTTTTCTCGGCTATTTGTTGATCTGTTTTGTCTAAAACCCGCCTAGTAGTCACCTAATATGTCTTCTGAATATGGTTTTAGTCTATTTAGTAATACCGCTGATAGTATCTTACAGCTTGAGGACAGTAGTGATATTTTTCTATAATTTTCAAATTGGAACCTGTCTCCTTACTTAAAGATAGGTATCAATAATGACTCTTTCCAGTCATGGGGTAATTCTTCTAGTTTTTCTCTGTTATATAGTTGGTTGTTGGGTGTAACCTTTGTAGTTTAGCATAGAAAGCTCTCTAAAGTTTTATTTTAAATTTCGCCCCAATGAGGAAGTGGTCGCTGTGGCACTCGGCTCCTCTATAGCTTCTAACTTTTTGTATGTTTTATGCATTTTTTGTTGTTAAGTAAAATGTGGTCTATTTGATTATAGGCTCTCGTGTCTCATGATTTCCAAATTTGTTTATGTATATCCTTTCTTTGCAGTCTGGTACTGCTAATCTGCAGTCCTTTGGCTTCTGCTAGGTTGATGACTCTCCATCCATTATCATTTGAAGTTGTATGTAGGCTTTCCATACCGGCAACTTGTTTATGAGTTTGCTCTCTACCTATTTTTGCGTTGAAGTCTACCAGCACAATCAGGATGACCTGTTTGGGGGTTTCTTCTATGACATCTTCCAGATCATTATAAAAGTCTTCTTTAATATCATCTTCTTTCTCTTCAGTAGGTGCATGCACATTAATCATCGTTATATTTTTCCATTTACCTTTTATTCGTAATTTACTAATCCTGTCATTAACAGCTTTAAAGTTTAGAACGTTCCCCAATAACTCTTTTTTGATGACAAATCCTGTTCTTAATTCATGTTTAGTTTGGGCGTTTCCTCCATATATTACAATCATTCCATTTTGCTCTAAAGTACCCTCTCCTGGCCACCTTATTTCTTGAATTGCTGTTATATCCATTTGATATTCAACCAGCTCCCGGGTTAGTTCTTCGGCCGCTCCAGCTCGATATAGTGGCCGTACATTCCATGTTCCAAATCTCAAAAGTCCTTTAACGTTCCAATGTCGTTGTCCAAATAAGTCAGTCCGAATTCGAGGCTCATGTATCTGTTTCATAACAAAATAGTTTTTACAAAGACGTGGATGTTAACCACACGCTTCAACCCCCAACCTGGAGGACCAGGGTGTTTCTCTGTTCTTTGACCTGTCCGGCTTGGGAGGCCCTGCTGGTAGCTACGCTATCGCCGGCATAGCTCTCAAGGTCATTGAGAAACTCAAGCTCCCCCACCATGACAAGGTGGAAACACCATCGGGTGAGATTAAGATAACTGACAAAAGAAATATATTGTTTGTCGAGAGGCTGAGAATTAAACGAGTGTTAAGTAAACAAATAAACAAGGAGTCAAGTTAAATATATAAACTACAGTATAAACCATACTGGGGGGGGGGGAGTTGAAGGCAAGCGAACAAGAGGTAGACAGTGATACAAGTGGGAAGATAACATCAAGAGATGGACGAACAGCTGTCTGTTAGTGTGTATAAACAAAGCAAGGGGCAGGGTGTGATTGAGATCCATTGCAGACAACCTTCGTTATGAAGACAACACCTAATAAGTTGATTGAACTTGATTTGCTTAAACCATAACTACAACATTAATGGTATCTATGAGCTTTAACAAGGATTGTCTGAGAGAGGCTAGTGAAACTAGAACATTACAAACAACAATAGGAAAGAGACAAACAGATATCTTCGGTCATCTGTTGAGAAGAGAGGCATTGGAGAATATCATGACAACTGGAAAGATCGAGAGGAAGAGATACTGATCAAGATATATAGTGTTGGATGGACTGAGCCGGTGGCATTGAGGAATATCATCAGCAGAGTTGATCCAGAACACCAAAGACCGAGATCTGTGGAGAGACATGAACACCTAGGCCATCTGGTAGATCACTTGATGATGATGATGATGATGATGATGATGATTATTATTATTTAAACTCACAACTTACCAATGGTTCTGCAACGTGTGTGCTGTTTTGTTATTGTGTTTCGTCTCCTTACAGTCGCTCGATATTAATGAACAGGAAACAAAAGTAGGGTTTCCGATAAGAAGAAAACCACATACACAAGCGCAAAATATGTGTAGGTTTGCACACATTCACACAGATGTGCACACGTTCACATACTAACTAACATGAGGGCACGCTGTGAGGTCTAGTATTGCGTTGTATTCATTCCTGTATTGTATCAAGGAGTTTGGCGAGGGTCTGAAATTGTTGTTGATCTGTGGGACGCTGTAGTGACGGATCTTCGTAATGTCGAAGGATAGCGGTGTACACATGGCGGGTGTCTTCTTCTTTCGATCTTTATTTCTCAGTGGGGCCAAAGGCACTCAACCAAAACACCCCATATTTATTTTTCTCAATGTGTGTGTGAGTTTGTTTTTTTCTTGGGGGGTGGGGGGTGGGGGGGGGGGGGGGGGGGTTCCTCCTCTATTTCTTTTGCGTTGTGGATTCTTGACAAAGGACTACCTAGTTAGTCTGTAATCTGGTTTTCTTAATGTGTATGCTAGCCAGCAATGTGTTGTCTTTACTATTTGATTCGCGTGGATTTGTCATGTCGGGAATCTTTATCTGCGTTGGTTGGTTGGTTGATTGATTGGTTTGTTGTTGGATTGGTTGTTTTTTTATTGGTTGGTTGTTGGGTTGGTTGGTTGTTTAGTTGGTTATTTGGTGGGTTGTTTGCTTGGTTGCTGGTGTTGTGTTGTTGTGATTGTTTGATTGCTTGATTTGTTGCTAGTGTTGTTGGTTGGTTGTTTGGTTGGTTGGTTGTTGGGTTGGTTGGTTGTTTGTGTGGTTGGATGTTGGGTTGGTTGGTTGTTGAGTTGGTTGGTTGGTTGTTTGATTGGTTGGTTTTTGGGTTGGTCGGTTGTTTGGTTGGTTGGTTGATTGTTTGTATGTTTGGATGTTGGTTTGGTTCATTGTTTGATTGGTTGGTTGTTGGGTTGTTGGCTGATTGTCTTGTTGCTTGATTTGTTGCTAGTGTTGTTGGTTAGTGGTTGATTGCTTGGTTGTTTAATTGCTAGGATGGTGGTGGTGTATTTTTTGGGTTGTTTGTTTCTCGTTTGGTTGCTTGATTGGTTGCTAGTGTTGATGTTTGATTGTTTGGTTGGTTAGTTGTTTGACTGGTTGCTTGCTTTGTTGCTGATGCCCTGGTGCTGATGCTGGTCTTTTTGCCCATGATGTCTATGAAGGTTTCCACTCAGGCACTGAAACCGTTGCTGCAGCGATTGATCTTGAGGACGCGTACAACAGAGTACCATTGGATTTTTTAATGCTTCATCTTCTTGAACTCAAAGTAAGTTCATCCCTCCTTAGTTGGATCGCTGCAGCCCTCTTCCAACGGAAAGTAGTTTTTAGATGTGATAGTTGGACTTCGGAACCAACAACAATATATCCTGGCCTACCACAGGGATCACCATTATCTCCGGTACAGTTCAACGCCTACACAGTGAGAATCACCAGTGAGCAGATCACTGGACCTGGCAGGACATTGTCATATGCCGATGATGTTTTAATGTATCGTCAGGGTAAGGATAGAGAGCAGGTTGCTGTGGAACTACAAACCGAACTCAATCGCATAAGTACTTGGTGTGATGAAGCTGGGGCAATGGTCAACCCAACAAAGGCAACAGTGACTTGGTTCTCGTTGAATAATCATATTGTCAACACTCCAACACCAACTGTAAAGCTGTGTTCAGAGACGGTGGAAAGAACGCAGGCAATGAATTACCTGGGAATACGCTTTGATCGAAGCCTTGCTTATAATGAGCACATAGACCAGGTGATAACAAAGGCCAAGTGGGGTTTGGCTGCGATGCGGGTGATGGCAGCAGCAAACTGTGAGCAGCGCCATCTATGTCTTCTGTACGAGGGGCTGGTCATGTCTGTTTTTGAGTATGCAATGGCAATCCTGACTCTCAGCTGTAAGCAGATAGAAAGGATGGAAAGGATACAGAATGAAGCTATGCGCATTATTCTTGGATGTACAAGAGATACAGCATGCAGGGCGATGCGCTACCTTCTTGATTTTCCAACCATTGAAGAGAGAATACAAGTTTGCAGAGCACGCGCCTACCTCAGAGTTAACGCAAACACACAACATCCACTGCATAGTGAAATTATGAAGGTGAAGGGCAGCAGGTTAAAAAGAGGACGGTCGTGGATGGGTCAAGCCGAAGACATTCTTCAACAGGTGTGTTCACTTGAGGACTTAGAACCTGGCGAGGAGTGGGTACAAGTGCCAACAGATTTCTGCACATCCTTTTCAGTTTGCATCCAACTAGATAGAAAATGCAGACAAGAAAATCCGGCTGCTGTGGAGGCTGAAGTACAAGCGTTGATTTTCGAGAATTCGCTAGACGGTGATGCTGTCATCTACACAGATGGGTCGGTCGTCCGACATGTGAGAAGCTCATGGGCCTTTACAGCTCGGGCCGGAGGGAGAATTGTGAAGGAGGACTCTGGTGCTTTCACTGAACCACAAGTAGCCTGACTATGGAAGTCATGGCAGTAAGTAAAGCAATAACATGGCTCGAGACACAGACATTCACTAGGGCATGTTTCCTTAGCGACTCAATGAACATGATCAAGAGGATAGAGGAAGGGGTCGATCCGAAGAGAATGGTTGCTGCCTCTGGAGCGGTCTCGGCTGGCAAAGATTAGTTTCATTTTCGTGCCAGGGCATGCGGGAGTACAAGGAAATGAGCGGGCTGACAAGCTCGCAGGTGAGGCTACGGTGGAAGGGCGGACGCGCCATGGACCTAGGCTGACATTCTGAATGCTCTACGAGAAGTAAGACTTTTGGGTGAACCAAGTGATGACTGTGAATCCACAACCAAGGCCAGACTGCGAGAACAGCAAATTAAAAGAGGGGTGGCAAACAAGAACACTACGCAGGAAGCCAAAGAAGATTGATAAACCAACACAGAACTGGTGTCGTTAGCCGCTACACGCTGCGGGATTTGCTGAGGAGGGAATCCGAGCACTTATGGACTGAATGGTCCGATGTGCAATGAGGATGATCTGTCGACTAACTAACTTTGTTAATGGTGATGTGTGTGTTGGCTTATTGTTTTGTTGCTTGATTGGTTGCTAGTGTTGGATGGTTGGTGGATTGGTTGGTTGGTTAGTTGCTGGCTTGCTTGGTTGCTGTTGTTGTATTGTTGATTGATTGTTTTGCTGTTTGTTTGGTTGCTAGTGTTGTTGGTTGGTTGATAGGTTGGTTGGTTGCCTTTTTGCTGGTGATTAGTTGCTTGGTTGTTGGTTGATGGTTGGTTGCTAGTGTTGTTGGTTGGTTGTTTTGTTGTTTGGTTGATGGATTGGTTGGTTGTTTGGTTGATTGGTTGGTTGTTTTGTTGGTTGCTAATGATGTTTTTTGGTTGTTTGGCTGATTGGTCGATGGTGATATGAAGATTAACATCGAATAGACCGAAATTATCACAATTCCACGAATATTAGTGCAGTATAACATAAATTTAAATGGAAAAATCATTAAAACAAATTACAGAGTACAGGTATTTAGGCAGAGTCTTTACATGTTTGGAAGACTGGATAGAGAAATAGAACCAAGAATACAGAAAGCAAACAACATCAACTATCAAACAGCAGCTGTCCTAAAACATCAATGTATCAAAATGCACATTCACCAGAAACGTATAGATGTTTATTCGCCCCAATGAGGTGTCATAGAAGAAAACAGGCGTAAAATCACATCATTTGAGTCTTGATGAATAGGAAAAGCAAACTAAAAAAAAATAAAATCCAAACACCTTACGGCAAAGGAAAAGGTTCTTTACTTGTGCCTGTAAGTCTCAGTGCATCATGTTATAGAGTGCGACGCCCTAGCACCCCCATTATTTTCTACCTTAACCCTTATTCCGTTTAACTTCAGAAGAGAAGTTATATTAGATTCCATTGCCAACCTCAGATTAATAATCCTGTAACCGAGTCAGCCATATTTCGGATATTAATCATAAAGTCACTGTTTTCCAGAAAGTAATAATACTTTTTCCATTCCACTTGTAGAAAAAGAAGTGCAGGTCCTGTTAAACAGTTGATTTCTCGTTTAGTTATAATTGGGGCACTTATGTTTTTTTTTTTTCTGTTTGCGAAAATGGAGCTGCGCTTTTCGCTTCCTGAGTTGTAGACATTTCTAGCGGCTTGGTGTAGATTCCATTGTTGAGTAACACTTTCTATCGACAATACATGCTACGTCCCGCTGACACATTTTTTGTTTACTTTTCAATGTGCGTATATATAACGCGAAAATACGTAAACATAACAGTACAGTTCAAAATAAAATAACAATATAGTTCGTAAAGGTAGCCGTACATTAAGCAAACATAACAGGTGATTACTTTAATATGAAAATATAGTGCGTAAACGTAATAAGGGGGTGCGTAAACATAAACGTAGGTTAATTAAACACACAAGTAAAGTACGTAACATTAAACTACTGTGCGTAAATAAAACTGGGAGCGCGTAAACATAAACGTATTTCATGTAAACATAAAACCAAATTACGTAAACATGAAAACAGTGCAAGTAAATAAAACAGTGGAGTGCGTATACATAACGATATAGTGTGTAAAAGTAACAGCGGGGTACATAAACATAACAATTTAGCGCGTAAACATGACAGTGAAATGCATAACACAGTACTAGAAAGACACTGGGAAGTCAGAAACATCCGACCCCGTCTCTAAAATATGAAGATCATAAACAGTAGGAAAGGAAGCTGAGTGGTCTCGAGGTATGGTGTCCGACTCGAGTGCTAGATGTCCCGGGGTCAAGCCCTGGTGAGGGCCGGGATATTTTCACATGGACTTCTGTAACAAAATTTCCCCTGGTCTCTGGGTAGTGACGCCCGTGTGTATAGTTGCGCAAGTAAAATATCCCTTGGCAGTTGGAAATCGAAAAAAGAGTATCATAACGGCGCTGCCCGGGCAAAATTTCGAGTTGACAATCTACCAAAAGTATTTTAGGATCCTCGCCGGTGCTACGGAGTTCGTGCGCTGAGCTGAGATTCTCCAGACTCAGGCTTGACTTTGGAGTAGAACGGAGCACTTATGGGTTGCACACGTGTGCCGTGATGTTGATCTAAACTAAGCTAAACTAAACTAACCTAAACGGAAAGTTGAGGGAGAGGGTAATGTTTATATCGGGAAAATCCCCTTGTTGTGCTTGCAGAGCGATGGAGTTAATATTTTAAAACATAACAGTGGGATACTTAAACAAATCACTAAAACGATAATCATCATCATCATCTGCCATGCCGGAATGCGTGGTGCTGTCATGTTCCGTCATCTTACACGATCATCAGAGTTGTAGATCAGCTCTGTGTCCTTGTCTCGACCATGCCATGTGGGCAAGCAATCCAGATATTTACTTCATTGCCTCCTTTTGTGTTGAAATATTCAAGTCTTATCTTGATTTAAAATGTGATATGGTTTCTATTTTTGCATAATATTTATGTTTTAATGTTTATTACTTCTTCACTACTTCTTGCCTTTCCACATACTTGTGTGATATGTAATGATTGCTTTGTCTTTGATCAGTGTCAGGGGTCGGATTTCAGTGTCTGAGGAGCGTCTCAGTGTCATCTGGGGTCCTGTTTAACTTCTGTTGTCTATGATCAGTATCAGGGGTCGGGTTTCGGTGTCTTAGAGGAATCTGAATGCCATTTGGGGGACTGCTTTCCCTTTGTTCTTTTCCCCTCAATCTTGCCAATTGTCACCAAGTTCTCTAGTTTATTTCTTCACATCATCATCATCATCATCATCATCATCATCATCATCATCATCATCATCATCATCATCATCATCATCATCATCATCATCATCATCATCATCATCGTCACGTGTTATGCCAGCTGGCGTAGGCGTTCATGTCTCTCCAAAGATTTCGGTCATTGGCATTCTGGATCAACTCTGCTGATGATATTCCTCCATGCCACCGTCAGATGATATTCCTCCATGCCACCGTCTCAATCCATCCAGCATCATCTCTCTTGGTCGGCCTCTGCCTCTCCTCTCCTCGATCTTTCGAGTCGTCACGATGTTCTCACTGCTTCTCTTCTCATCACATGACCAAGGACATATGTTTGTCTCTTTCTTATTGTTGTATGTAATGTTCTAGTTTAATTAGCCTATTGCATATTGTGGTTAGTTACTCTGGCGTGCCCCCCACCCCCACCCCAAGAAAAAGTGCGACCGTCTACGCCAGTGGTCACCAAACTTTTTTCACGGCGGGCCGGATAACTGGCGAAATGACGAACGCGGGCCGGATACTCATTCTGTACAATACTTGCGTCGGTCTTCGTGGCGAAAGTCTTACGGACGCGGTTCGTAATCACGTACACCCGCATTCGTCACATAGCTGTGAACGATTTGGCAGCAGACCGCGTTGCGATGGTTTTTTTACTCTATGGTATGGGTGTCGGTCATTTAGAGAGCAATGGCAAACTACTGAACGTAAACTTCCCAAGACATCAACAACAACAAACAATGCTGGTGTTGACTGCAAACGTCCTGTAAAGAATATGCAACTAACTTTAACAATACTTGCAAGCCAGAACGAAAGCTCTGGGGGAAAAAGGGGAAAAACTAAGTTAATCATGGGTGAGTGGTGTGCAATGCACACACACACACACACAAAAGGCAACCAACATATGTATTTACTTAAAAAGGTTATAAAAGACTTCAGAATCAATTTCTTCAAGAAAAGCCTGGAACTGACGGTTTATGTCCTCAAAGGAAGTTCACATCAGAAGCGACTGGTTTCAGTACACAAGAAATATCTAAGTCTTTCTCACAGATTGTTTGCTGATGTATGATGCAGTGTATGAATAGAGCGCCAGGAATTTGCAAATCTTCCAACTGAGTCCATCTTCCATCTGCCCCAGCAGACCCTTCCTCATTTCAGCCATGTTTTTTTCGTTCATCATTTGTAACACCTCGAAGCTAATTCCACTGAATGTTATAGTCTTGCAAAACAATTTTGCACTTCCATGATAATGTCTTTTCCAGTTGTTGTTCCATGCATGCTGCTAACGGATGCCAACTCTTCTGTTATCTGTAAGTCCAAGCTGACATCGCGAATGAACACGAGCAGTTGTGACGTACTCGAGAGATCATTAGACACTCAGCGCCAGAGAATACCACAAGTTCCTAGTTTTCTCGAGTATCTGTAGCACTATGTTCTCTCCGAGTTATTCTGTTCTTCGCACAACTGAACTTGCCGAAAGCCTGATAGTTCCAAACAAATCGGCTTTCTCAGGACACATATCATTTGCTGCTTCCATCATACACTCTTTGATAAAGTTACCATCAGTAAACGGTTTTCTTCGTTCTGCCATCTTATGCACTATTTTGTAACTTGTATGAGTGACAGATTCATTTTCAGCGAACTTTGTCGTGAAGAGATTTCTTTGTGTTTCTAAACCACGTTTCATAGGCTCATATTTTTCAGTGCGTAACATTCCAGAACATTTTGAATATGTTCATAGATGTTTTGTTTCCTAGTGACGCCGAAGATTGTACTCTTTCAAAAACACAACGCTTTCGCTGCATTACCTAGCTGGTTTTCTGGTACTTTATTTCCACAAAGATGTACTTTACTCCCTATTCTTCATTGAAAACGCGACACTCGGCATCCACTTTTCTTTTCTTAGTAGCCATAATGAAGGGTGAAGTACATGGGATCTTAACATGAAGTGGACATTGAATTAGAAACATAATTAAAGACCTATTGAAACACAAGAAAAGCAGGGGACAAAGGGTCACCATTGAAGCTACGGCTCACCAAAGATACATATACAGTTTATAGGTACCTTTGGTAATAGAATATATCTCATAATAAGGCTTAGAAAATATGTAAATAGGGCCGGTCTAAATAAACAGCCTAGAGCAGTGTTTTCCAACCAGGGTTCCTCGAGTGGTTTCCAGGGGTTTCGACGAAACAGACTGAAATCGCCTAACTGCAACATTTCTGCCCATCTGGTATATTACATAAAGTAGGACAGACACTTGGATCATCACACATAGTTCCTTGAGCAAAGTAAACATTTGTGTAAGGAACTGCTCTAGCAGAATTGTTGAAAAACACGGGCCTAGAAACCAGCTCGATTAACACCTTGACAATGGAATTCTGAGCTGGGGATAATATTTTCGTAATAACACGAGGATTCTATGGCATTTGTATGCTATGTTTGCGACTATATTGAGTCTATTCACACTTGTAGTTCACTTACTTATCACTGTCAAACAAAGAAATCCTTGTTACATACCTGTACAATGGATGACTGGCAAAATGAAGTAAATATTTCTGGAGCATCGGACCTGTGTTGATAGACGGGCGCATCTGGGGGAGGGGAAGATGTGTGTGTGTGTGTGTGTGTGTATGTGTGCGCGTGTGTCTGTGTGTGTGTTGTGCTATGAAAACCATGGTAACGTCAGAGCGTATTCGGCTCTACCATGAGCCTGGAAAGGACATGGGATAGCGCGAAGAGCAAACATTACGATAAACAAGAAAATCTAGATACAATAATTTATCATTTAAAATAGTAAATTTAAGATAATAGCAGCCAGGAGGTCTCCGCGTGAATGAAGATCTCCTATTTTTCTACATATAATAGTTACATTTAAATTGTATAACAACGTCTCGTATTCCATACGTTATATCAAGCAAGTTCGAGGACAGTCGGCGGGCCGGATGAAATGACGTCGCGGGCCGGATCCAGCCCGTGGGCCGTAGTTTGGTGACCCCCTGGTCTACGTCTAATTTCTCTAATCAGTTTACGGTGTTCATTTGCCGCTTGTAGAACTTATTCATTTATTTTTCTGTCAATGGGGACAATGGGGAGACCCTAAAGTATCAGGAAGATAAAGATTAAGTAAAAGTTAAAACAGTGTGGACTAACAACACTAGGACACCTCCCTGTTGTGTCTGATGAGGGATTAAGTTTATACTAATGCAATCTGTCATGTGATCTACTGTTTACAAAGATCACGAAGTGCAACTAACGATGTGTGAATGTATTATGTGTGGCATCTTCTTCACCCATTGTCAACTCCGAAATATCGATTGCTAGGGGACCCTGAGGCCACTGACAACGCATAGAAAGTAAATCACAGGTGTTGATCTGCACAAATAGAAATAAATGAACGATGTCGAGATCAAACAACGCACTAGTCGCTTGATTCACACCTGTGACTTTATCTCCTCACGATTTTCTTAGTTTTACCGTCAATAAAGGCTGTAATATCTAGTTGCATTGCTTTAGTCTCGGCTATAAAGTTATGACTGTTATGCTCCGTGTCAAGAAAATATTTTAATGTTTTTATTTATTCATGCGGGACCTGTTTACACGCCTCGACGCGTATTGGGTGTATGGTGCTGACTTCATATTTGAATAGACCAATCAGCACTCGATGGGTGGAGTTATCAATATCACACTGGACGCCTTTATTTGAATAGACTCAATCCTCAATCATCGTCTCAATCCATTCACCATCATTTCTCTTAGTCTGCCTCTGTCTCTCTTCCCCTCGATCTTTCCAGTTGTCACGATGTTCTCCAATGCCTCTCTTCTCATCACATGACCGAAGCCAAGCTGTTTTCTCTTTCTTATTGCTGTATACAATATTCTAGTTTCATTAGCCTATCTCAGACAATCGTTGTTAGTTACTCTGGCAGTCCAAGGAATTCGCAACATTCGTCTCAGGAACCACATCTCTGTTGCTTCTAATTTCTTCCTAATTTGTTCATTTACAGTCCAAGATTCACTGCCATACAACAAAACTGGTTCTACGTAGCATTTCAGAACTCTCTTTCTAACATTCAGTGACAGTGACTTATTGCATAAGATACTCTTCATTTTCTGAAATGCGGCTTTTGCTTGCCCTATTCAGCTTTTAATCTCTGTTGTACATCTTCCATCTGATATTATAAATACCCCTAGGTATTTAAAATTATCCACTTGGTTAAGAATTTTCCCTTCTATTTCTATTTCACATTTTGTCGTCACCATTTTCTTTGATATCACCATTGTTACTGTTTTCTTGATTTTCAAGGAGAGTCCTTTCCTTGCACTCTCTGATACTACAATGTACAGCAATTGTTGTAGGTCTGTTGAATTATCTACTACCAACACTGTGTCTCATGCATAGCGTATATTATTTATATTATAACCCCCGACTAGTATTCCTGGCATCTCTTTGATCTCTCTCATTATTATTTCGCTATACAGGGAGAAAAGATCTGGTGACACGACACACCCTTGTCGTATTCCTAGCTTTATCTGTTCGTAACTACTCTCTTTATTTCTCATGTTAAATGCTGCTACAGTGGAGTCTGGATAAGTAGAATTCGCAGGGGCCAAAGGAATGTGTTCTACTTAGAAATTCTACTTATCCAGACTGCATACATATTTACACTAACTTACACTAATACATGTGTACCATGCAGTAGTATTGAGTAAAATGATTGCACAACTTAGGAAACACAGTTAGTGAACAAATAAATAGCAATACAATATCAGAAATGTTGAAATGTTTAGATTTGAAAATTTCCAAATTAATCAAAGAAAAAGTCTGTGATTTTGCTTTGCTTCTTGACTTGTGAAAAATGTCTTCCCATTGCCTGTTTAAAGGCACAAATGGTGAGACTGCATCATCTGAACATCCATTCCGCATCACGTAAATGTAAATTTTGTCAATTGATGCCTAAATATCTGACTGCGATACAGGTTGAGCTTGCAGCCCAGTCATCCTCATCATCAGAGTCAGGGCTGGAAGGGTCTGTTGGTTGAATGACTGGCATACATAGCCCTATAATATCAGTGCTTGAAATAGTGGCACTAGTAGAAACATCATTGTGAATGTTCACAAACTCCTCTGGATCAATCTTCAGCTCTTTATACAATCTAGCAAGTAATGGCTCCACTGAAATGTCAGTAACATTGCTCTCACTGCTCGCTGATAGTGTGGAATTCTCATTTACTGAGACATCTACTGCAGGTAAGAAGCCAGCCTGTCTAAAGCAGTTTGCAATAGCTGCTGGTAAATCTGTGTCCCATGAAGATTTTAACATAAGAATAGCATCAAGAAGGGATCTATAAAGAACTTTCAGATTTTGAATGATACCTTGATCACAAGGCTGAAGTGTTGATGTGGCATTAGGTGGCAGAAAGAAAAGCTCTGTTGCCTTCAGATTGTTAATTTTTGTGTGGGCTGAACAATTGTCAACAGTTAAAAGAACTTTTCTTTGTTTACATACCATTGAATAAACAAATTCTTGTAGCCACTCATTGAACAGTTCTGATGTCATCCACGCCTTTCAATCGGCTCTGTAATTCACACACAATGTTTTCAGGCCTTTGAAACAACGAGGATTTAAAGTTTTTCCAATCACAAATAAAGGCCATTTTTCACTACCATCCTTATTGGAACACACAACCACTGTTATTCTTTCTTTTGATTTCATTGACATTTTTTCATTTTTGAAAGAAAATGTTTTATCAGGTAGCAATCTCCAAAATAATCCAGTTTCATCTGCATTAAATACATCAAAGGTGCTAAGATCTCAGCATTTCTACGAGTGTGTGACGGCTGGTCACTCCAGCTCAGTGTTGGTTTACTTGTCTACTTGTGTCCCTCACAAAAATCTCGCAACTGCCTGCTTGACCCCGATGTCTCTCATCCGGAGAGAGACCGTTGTCTCAAATCTGACACCGAAATCTACCGGTGCACGAAGGCGATTTTAGCATGTAAGATGCCTCGCGGAGAGGACCTGAGGGTAGAATGACTAATCACTGCCTTGTCTGGTGCACGAAGGTGATTTTAGCATGTAAGATGCCTCGCGGAGAGGACCTGAGGGTAGAATGACTAGACACTGCCTTGTCTGGTGCACGAAGGTGATTTTAGCATGTTAGATGCCTCGCGGAGAGGACCTGAGGGTAGAATGACTAGACACTGCCTTGTCTGGTGCACGAAGGCGAATTTAGCATGTAAGATGCCTCGCGGAGAGGACCTGAGGGTAGAATGACTAGACACTGCCTTGTCTGGTGCACGAAGGTGATTTTAGCATGTAATATCCCTCGCGGAGAGGACCTGAGGGTAGAATGACTAGACACTGCCTTGTCTGGTGCACGAAGGTGATTTTAGCATGTAAGATGCCTCGCGGAGAGGACCTGAGGATAGAATGACTGGACACTGCCTTGTCTGGTGCACAAAGGTGATTTTAGCATGTAAGATGCCTCGCGGAGAGGACCTGAGGGTAGAATGACTAGAAACTGCCTTGTCTGGTGCACGAAGGTGATTTTAGCATGTTAGATGCCTCGCGGAGAGGACCTGAGGGTAGAATGACTAGAAACTGCCTTGTCTGGTGCACGAAGGTGATTTTAGCATGTAAGATGCCTCGCGGAGGGGAACCTGAGGGTAGAATGACTAGACACTGCCTTGTCTGGTGCACGAAGGCGAATTTAGCATGTAAGATGCCTCGTGGAGAGGACCTGAGGGTAGAATGACTAGACACTGCCTTGTCTGGTGCACGAAGGTGATTTTAGCATGTTAGATGTCTCGCGGAGAGAACCTGAGGGTAGAATGACTAATCACTGCCTTGTCTGCAACCCATAGGGCTAGTCAAATAGTGTGAGACCTACAAACACATGAATTCGAGAATTAAAGACATATCTGAATAAAATGGGAAGAACATGGACCGCGCTAGCGAGGGCGTTAGCGAAGTTGGTAGGGAACTACGCTGACAATATCATGAGCATCGAAGGACGACGATTCGACGCCAGAGCTCGTCGTCTTCTAAGTGATTGAAAGATTGGGCAGATATTCCGCCGTGCATTCAGGCCTATTGAATATATTGGCCCTACATCACAGTGACCGGTTAGCGGGGTAGGGGTATCCTCTATCAAAGGAGATGTAAGATGCCTCCTTTCCTCCGTTAGTCTACGGGACACCTATGGGCAAGGTGTAGTACCCATTTAGCCCCCCCCCTGAATCAGAGTTACGTGAAGCTATGGAAGCAGGTGGTGGATGGAGTGTGAGAGCAGCCGACAGATTGTTGTTGGTTATGATCTGCACTCTGCGGCGATAGGCAGATGATCTCATCAGTAGAGATAATGGCTATGGCCACCGACTAGTACAGTCACTGCCCAGAAGGAAAGCAATGGCAAACTACCTTCTAAACTTGCCAAGAAACCATAACACACATGAAAACAAAGATAACTGATATATTTTGGTCACTTGAAACGTCATGAAAGTTTGTAGAGAACAATAATGGAGGAGTATATGCTTGGGATGGGGAGGAAGAGGAAAGCTAAAGAGAAGATGGGTGCAGGATGTGGCGGATGATTTCAAGATGGGTGTATCGGACGCGGGACATCTTCCTTGTCATCGAGAAGTTTTCCGGAAGGTTGTTATGGGAGCGAGGTTCTGCAAAGGACATGCTACTGAATGAATGAACATTACAGTGAACACCAATAGAGATACAGAAAGACATATATTTGTGCTTCATAGATTATATCAATTCATTTGATAAAGTAAAACATGATAAACTGATTAAAATGTTGAAAGATATTAACATTGATGGGAAGGATCTCAGAATAATAAAAAATATTTACTGGTAATCAATAAGCAGAAAATAAAGGAGAAATAAAGAGGGCAATTATGAACAAATAAAGCTACGATTACGATAGGGATGCATTTTGTCACCGGATCACTTCTCACAATATAGCGAAGTAATAGTGAGAGATATCAAAGTGAAGACATCAATACTAATCTAAGGTTATGATATTAACAATATACGCTTTATAGATGACATAGTGTTGGTGGTGGATAATGCAAAAGATCTACAACAGTTGTTGGACATTGTATTAATGGAGAGTGCAAAGAAAGGACTCTCCTTGAACATCAATAACATAGTAAAAATGGTGATATCAAAGAAATATGTGACACCAAAATGTGAAATGGAAATGCAAGAGAAAAGTCTTAACCAAGTGGATAATTTTAAATACTTGGTGGAGTTTATAACATCAGATGGAATGTGCACAACAGAGATTAAGAGCAGAATAAGACGAATTGTATCTGCAGCAAAGAACCTCAATGGCTCGGAACTGCTGAAGAAGAAGAAGAAGAAGAAGAAGAAGAAGAAGAAGAAGAAGAAGAAGAAGAAGAAGAAGAAGAAGAAGAAGAAGAAGAAGAAGAAGAAGAAGAAGAAGAAGAAGAAGAAGAAGATAAGTCAATATTATTGAATGTAAGAAAGAGTGCTGAAGTGCTATATAGAACAATTTTTGCTGTATGACGGTGAATCTTGGAATGTAAATGAACAAATTAGGAAGAACTTAGAAGCAACAGAGATGTGGTTCCTGAACAACTTGGACTGCCAGGGTAACTAACAACGATTGCCTGAAATAGGCGAATGAAATTAAACCATTATATACAACAATAAGAAAGTTATAAGCTTCTTTCTTTGGTCATGCGATAAGAAAAGGGGCATTGGAGAACATCGTGACGACTGGAAAGATCGTGGGGAAGAGAGGCAGAGGCCGACCAAAAGAAGTGATGCTGGATGGACAGAGACGGCGGTATGGAGGAATATCAGCAGCAGAGTTCATCCAGAACACCAAGGACCGAGATATTTGGAGAAACATGAACGCCTACACCAGCTGGCATGGCACTTTATGATGATGATGGTGATTGATGATGTTGATGATGATGATGATGATGATGATGATGATGATGATGATGATGATGAAATCACAGGTTTTAAAAACAAAGTTAGTTGCATATTCGTTACATAACGTCGCAGTCAACACCAGGATTTGTTGATTGATTGTGATTTATTGGCAAGTTTACATTCAGTAGATTGCCATTGTTTCTTAGCGGATAGTATTCCGAACGCAATTCGCAATCCAGCATACCGCATTCGCAACCCAGCTGCGGGCAATTTTGAGGCAGACCGCCTTGTGCAGGTTTTCATACAATAGTATGAATACCGGTCGTTCAGAAAGCAATGGACTTAACCATTCCCTACACTGGCCATTTGGCCTGCAACATTAACTTTTCGTACATAAAACAATGACAAATTAATGAACATAAAATTAGCAAGAACTTTGACGATATAATTCAACTTCGATTAACCGTCAACGTCCGAACCGGGGCTGTGACGGATAACCGAATAGATGGATAATATAAATCTCTTATTACATATGTACAGTAACATGATTTCCCTGCGGGCTTGAAACGAAAATGAAAAACGCATCCTTTAAAAGTGAATAATACATACATATTGTATTTAATTTTACAAATAGATCAATATAAACTTCAATATAAGAGTAGTAATATACAGAAATGTATTGTATTACTATTCACAGAATGGATAAGAACGCGTGTTCTTAAAAACATCCGGTGTGCTGATGCCGAGGTAAGCGGTTCAACCCCTACACCGGACAGTTAGACTAAAATGTTGACCTCTCGTCCTTGGCTTTGTGACGTAAATTACAAGTACCCCTGAAGTCGGAGTGGGTTCACCTGATGGCGAGGGACACTGTTAATAGGGAAAGCAAATCCATATGAAAAATTCAGCCCAGCACTACTAGGAGTAGTGTGTATGGACTACGCTTGAGTTCAAAGCGAGCGAGTGCAAAAGTCGTTCAAAATGTCAAAGCCTTCATCCAATTTGTCACATTCCAACCAATCTGTTACTTCTTCTGACGTGAAGTTTTCACTGTTTAGTCCTACATTGTTGCACAGTCGCATAATTCCGTCAACACTAAAAGTCTCATTTCCTTCAGTTTCGTCAATAGGGTCAGACAAGAGTTTATTCCACCCATTCTTTAGGTTAGACCAGGCAGTGGCGACATTGAAAATGGCGTCCTTTTGTATTACGAATTTTTAAAAAAGACAATGACGGATAACAGAAAATGTATGTTAAACGAATGACGGTTAATCGAAGTTTCAATGTACTTCGAAAGCTGCTTGTGAAGTACATCTTGATGATACTTTTGCCAGCCCAAGGGGCTATTTATTCATGGAGCATAAGTAGATTACCAGCTATTTGTACATGGTAAGTAGATTAGCATTTTTCTGTCTGAGAAAACGGTCCATTAAACATAAGCCACATAACTGAACAATCCGTCATCATCATGATCATCATCATATGCCATGATGGCAAGCGTGGACCGTCATTGTTTACCTCTCAAACCATCAGCAGTCATGGACCAGGTCCGTGTTCTTGTTCCGTGTGGTTTAGCCAGCCATGTAGTTATCTCTCTGTATTCCTATTGCTCTTCTCTCACCAATCTCGCCAGTTGTCACTTGCGTTTCAAGTTTATTTCTCATCATAATTTGCACCAAAATGATTGATTGTCTACGCATAATTACTCGACTGAATGTACGGTTTTTTAATATCATCATCATCATCATCATCATCATCATCATCATCATCATCATCATCATCATCATCATCATCATCACCACCACCACCGCCACCATCATCGTCATCATCATCATTATCATCATCATCACCGTCACCTTCTCCTTCGTCTTCTTCTTCTTCTTCTTCTTCTTCTTCTTCTTCTTCTTCTTCTTCTTCTTCTTCTTCTTCTTCTTCTTCTTCTTCTTCTTCTTCTCCTCCTCCTCCTCCTCCTCCTCATTCGTCTTCGTCTTCTGCTTCTTCTTCCTCTTCCTCTTCTCCTCCTCCTTCGTTTTCTGCTTCTTGTTCTTCTTCTGCTTCTTCTTCTTCATGAGATAACGTCAGAAATGGTTCAGAATGAGCAACAACAAATAAATATAAGAATGCGGTAGCATTAAATAAACATGGACATGATATTATATCAAATCAATTTATGTTTCAATGGAAACAAGACCCGACGGCAGACGATGTTTATTACTTTTACCCAAAAATTGTTTTCAGACTTAATGGGTCAAATGAGCCTGGAGAAAATATAAGTGATACTTTTATTATCAATGACGAACACAATGTCGATTGTTGTGCTATGTTTACTTTATGACCTGTGTAATAATAGAAGGGGTGACATTTTATGACACTTCACCGTCTTGTCTGATTAACCGCTAGAGAACTGTATAGGGCAACAGATGTCCGATCGAAAAATACCCAAATAGATTTAATGGTTCTCACATTTTAACTCTGTGTATTCGGTTTGGTTAAGAATCAGTGTTATTGCACATGGACAACTAAATAAACTCCTCAGTTTCTTTTTGTGTATCATACGGTGATAATCTCATCATTGTGCGCAAGTCTGAACAGGATCAAAATATGTAGTAGTAGGCCTCTTTCAGTCCTGTAGGACTATAGAGTTGTGCCTTTGGGAAGGCACCTGACGGCGCCGCTGGTGACTGTATGGTCCCATGCGAGAATGACAATCTCTGTCACAGTTTCCGCATCTGTAAGCCGAGGCAGATCCCGCAGTAAGTGACTGCATTTTATGCCTGTGCCTCCTATCCTCAGTTTGTTGGATCAGATTGCGCTCAAAGAGCGCCAGTTCTTTTCTTACATCTCTTCTCCAGGAGCATCTGTTTATTGCAGCTCGTTCCCATGTGTCTGGGTCTATGCCAAAGGTTTTCATATCTTGTTTACTCACATCCCTATATCGCATTTGGGGTCTTCCGGTTGACCTCTTCCCTGTGACTAGTTCTCCGTATAGGAGATCTTTGGGAATACGTTCATCCTCCATTCGAGATGCACGGTCCAGCCACCGGAGGCGTCTCTGCTTGAGGAGTGAGTGCTCTGTGGTAGTATCCGCTCTTTCAAGCTCGTGTTTGTTTGTTAAATGATCTTTCCACGATATACCCAGGATACGTCTCTGACATCTCATGTAGAAAGAATTAAACTTTCTTTCCTGTCGTGAGTACAAGGTTCATGATTTAGACCCATAGAGTAGTGTTCTAACAAAACACGCTTCATATACTTGAACATTTATACGCTGTGTTAGTCTATTATTCTCCCAAACTCTCATAGTTAGTCTGGAAAGTGTTGTGGCTGCCTTTCCAATACGTCTGTTGATTTCTGTCTCTAAGGAAAGATTATCCGATATTACCGACTCCAGATACGTAAACCCATGGACAACATTCAATTCATAATTAGACATTATGATTGATGGAGGCGCACCAGCATCTTGTTCTATCACCTGTGTTTTATTTAGGCTGATGGTGAGCCAAAAGTCGCTGCAGGCGGCTGCAAAACGATCTATGAGCCGTTGCAGAACTTCTGCTGCATGACTAGTCAGTGCTGCACCGTCTGCACAAAGTAGTTCTTTTGTACATCTTGATTTTATTTGGTTTTTACCTTGAGTCTTGATGGGTTAAAATGTTTACCATCAAATCTTATATTATGAAGGTATATTACTGCCTTCAGTGAGAGTCCCAAATGCCTGCCTTAAGAGAAATACATATAATATACCTGCTTTACACCACTGCTGATGCTGAATGACTGGGATTTTGAGCCATCAATTAAGATGGTCCCCATGTTTTCCTGAAATGATTTCACGAGTCTTAGCAGCGTGGGTGGACATCCTGTCTTCTCAAGGATCTTAAAACGATTATCTCTGCTCACGAGGTCAAACGCTTTTGTGAGTTCGATAAAGGCAATATATAATGGCTTCCTCTGTTCTCTGCACCTCTCTTGGAGCTTCCTGTGTTAGAAAACCATATCAATGGTGGACCTATTGGGCCTAAATCCGCACTGTGATTGGGGGTAGATTCTTTCAGCAAGAATGTGTAATCTTGTTAGGATTACTCGAGCCAACATCGTGCCTTTAATGCTGAGGAGGGAAATGTCGCGATAGTTGTTGCGGTCGCTTCTGTACCTCTGATTTTATAAATGGTAACAATGTTTGCATCCCTCATAACTTGTGGTACTGATTTGTCTTTCCAGCAGAGATGAAGTATTGCATACAGTTCTGGGGTGATTGTTTCTTTGCCACATTGTAAGATTTCGGGTGGAATACTATCTTTTCCTGGTGCCTTGCCGGATTTGAGAGTGTCTAGTGCTTTGCTGATTTCTATGAGGTTCTAACGGTTCGTTATCCAGGGCATGCATGGTGGACTGTTGTTCAATGGATTCCAGAGCTTTTTCTTCGACAGTGTTCTCTACTGAGTATAGCTCAGAATTGTGTTCTACCCAGCGAACCATTTGTTTCGCTCGATCTTTTATGATTACCCCCTCTGATTATCGTAAAGGGGCCATCTTGTTTTTTGATGGACCAAAAGCTTGCTTGATGCCCTCGTACATTCCTATTATATTTCCAGTGTCTGCACAAGTTTGAATTTGTGCAGAGAGCTGTAGCCAGTACATGTTCGCACATTTTCTTGCGGTCTTTTGTACTCTATTTTTGGTCGTTCGCCGTCCCTGCAATGTTTTCTCTGATGGTTATGTGGTATACACTTAGAATGCATGTTTCTTTATCTCAAGGACTGGTTGTCTCAGTTTGTTGACTCTGGTTAATCCAATTATAAAAAATGATTTTCTTTGCATCTGTAAAGAAGTAGTTGACCATTGCCTTCTTCCTTAGCAGTGACCATATTAGTCGATGCATGTAGACATTGTCTCCAAAAAGAGATCTTCAGCCTACCGAGGTGAAATTGGAGACCATAACCCACAACTATTTGTCGGCTGCTCTTCAACTTCATCCACTACCTGCACCCATAGTTTCACGTGACCCTAACCTGGGGGTTAAACGGATACTCCACCTTGCCCCAAGGTATCCCGTAAGCTAGCGGAGGGTAGGAGGTACATTACCTCTCCTTTGATAGGTGATTTCCTATCAAACATGACCGTTCACGCTTACCGGCATAGCGCATCATGATGATGATGAATCCGTGTACTGTACTGGTCGAAAACATAATCCTGCATCTGCTGAGTATTGAACCCGTACCCCTGTCGTGGCGGGAACAGCACAAATCATCCTGTCTCTTCGGGGGCTGCAATACCGTATTGGTAGACGCCCGCCTGCCTACAGAGTGGTCAAAGGTTTGATTCTCATCTGGACGAATCCGAAATTTTAGAAACTAGCACCATATGTCCAATACGCATTAAGACAGGTACAAGAGTCCTTTACTTTACTTTACTTTACTTTACTTTACTTTACTTTACTTTACTTTACTCTGAACGAAAGAATGAATGAGAGGAAATAGAGAAGAAGGGCAGAATGTCAGACGGGCCTGCGTGCCCAATTCTTAACCCTTTGAAAATACAGATTTTAGTTCGTTCGTTCGTTCGTACTCTACTTTATTTAACTTAACTTAACTTAACTTAACTTAACTTAACTTAACTTAACTTTACTTTACTTTACTTTACTTTACTTTACTTTACTTACTGGAGAGCGGCTGGCCAAGTTGTTAGAACTCAAGGTTCTCTTTCTGAGGACCCGGGTTCGAATCCTCGGTAAGTTGTCATCGTTAAGGTTAACGTGTCATTGAGGCGTAGATTGTTGTTTAAATATGATCCAGGCTCCCATGTCGATCCATCCCAAAACTTGAGAATGGAAGACATCTTCTCCATTAACAACGTCATGTCACTGAAATGGACATCCATCTTGTTCTGTCCCGTATCTCCCATTGTGAGGTAGGCCCTTAACAAAACCACGTCAAGTCGTCCTATTTCTTTCAATGTCCAGCAGCTCCCTCCATGTCCTCCCAGTAGTGTTCATCTGTGTCTGTAATTCTCTTCTTTGTGTGCTTGTCTCCCGCTATTTCGTTTGCCTTGAAGGTTACAGACAAGAGAATCTCTAGTGACATTGTCTTCAGATTTTCTCAGCGTTTGTCCTATCCAGCGGAAACGGACATACCAGGTTGGTTCAAATGAAAACCTGAAATGCTTTTGTTTTGTTTCTTTTTATGTTTATTTTATTTTTTCTTGTGGGGGGGGGGGGGGGGTGAATACATTAGGAAAAAAAAATAAATAGCAAATGTATCATTTTTCGATTTCAATGCAAGTCCTCCGGCGTCGATAAAGTGCGTGGATTCTTGTAGAAAGATAAATTAAGTTGGTCGCGTGTGTAACCTAATGTACCTCTTCATTGGACTGGAAAGCCTTTCCTCGCAATGACTCTTTGAATTTTCCAAACAGGTGGAAATCACCTGGGGTTAGCTCTGGCGAGTTCGAGGTATGTGGTAAACACTGAAAGTGGAGGTCACTGATAATAAAAACAAAACACGGATAACCGAACGTTGCTCGTCTTTGGTGCATGTCAAAAGTAGAGAGGCCATCTTTAAACTGTTCTTATTACGATACCGTGTTCTTCTGCATCGTGATGTCACGTGCTAAATATTCTTGACTTCCTGAACAACAACAATGACAGGTTACAAGACATTGGCGTGGTTATTGTAATTACTATCACACTTTTAAGGTTTTCATTTGAAGCCGCTTCGTAGGACTGTGAAGAAACTGTGGTAATAAAAACACACGAGGTAGGGGAACTGGCAAAGGATCTAGAATATTTTAAAGGGTGGTAGTAAGATCGACGTTCTGCAAGGACCTTGATATCATGTATCTCTAATAGTCTCTGTCGTACTTGCTCACATTGCACTAATACTGCCTTTGAAAAGGTGCATCTCTTTTCCTTCCACCTCTGCAAGATGATGATATCAAGGATCTCCCAAGTCTCTGCCGTACGTGTTCACATTGCACTAATACTGTCTTCAAACCCTTCATCTCTTCCATCCAACAATAAAGGAGTTATGTTAATAAAGTAGTGTCCCATGTTTGAGAGTCAAAAGATGTTTGATTCGTTGTTTCTGAATCCTCTGGATGACTGAAATTTTACTCTTAAGTCTGATGTACCGGCGCTGTGGCAAAGGTGTTACAAACACAATTAGCAATCTTGCATACCGCGTTCGAAACACAGCTGCGAGCGATTTGGAAGCAGACCACCATGCGTCGGTTTCCCGTACGTAGGTATGAATGGTGGTGGCTCAGAAAGCAATGGCAAACTATTGAACATAATCTTGCCAAGAAATCACAAACCGCCACAAAATTGCTGGTTTTGACTATGACGTCTTGTCACGGATAAACAAGTAATTTTTGAGGACTATTTCTAGGTTGGCAATGTTTGTTGCATAGATTTTATGCTTGCCTTTGTCAACATAAAAATGACTCCTTTCTACGCCTTCAGGGTCATTTAAACAGAACAGCGCATAAATGCCTTTGAATATAAATGTTTTAGACGGATTCTTAGAATATATTGGATACAGAAAAGAACAAAGGAATCCATACGACAGGTTCTGAATTTTGAAGAAGGTTGGCTACTAAAGACGATAACACAAAGAAAATTGAAATATTTTGGTCACTTGATACGCCATGAAAGTTTGGAGAGAACAATGCGGAAGGAGGAAGCATTGTGCTTATGACCAAGACGTTTTCCGGAAGGTTGTTGTGGGAGCGAGGTTCTGCAAAGGACATGGTACTGAATGAATGAATGCTATACCCATATTTGCATAACTAAAGACACTCCAACATACTCCAACCAACTCACAGGAGAAGAAACAAGGTATTGTCATCGTCTGTCACAATGTGGCTGAAAGAAACATTTGTCTCATCTTATCACATTCTTAGAAACAACAACAGACAACGTACTATGCACTGGCTTTAATCTATTAACCCACAATGCACTAGAAACATACTTTATGATGATTATCATCATCAAATGCCATGCAAGCTGGCGTAGGCGTTCATGTCTCTCCGCTGATCTCGGCCTTAGCTGTTATGGATCAACTCTGCTGTTGATATTCCTCCATGCCACCGTATCAATCCATTCAGTATCATTTCACTTGCTTCTACATCTGCCTCTCTTCCCCTCGATCTTTTCAGTTGTCACGATGTTCTCCAATGCCTCTATTCTCATCACATGACCAAAGAAAGCTGTTTGTCTCTTTCTTACATTATGATAGCCTATCGAAATTCTACATACCACGTATTTTTATTATCTTAAAGCAAGACGTTGTTAAGTGGCAGGGCAGAAGTTTAATCAGCTGCTGTAAATTATTGGAGTCAGAATTACTCTTCTATCTACTTCATTCGCTTCTTGGGACTCAGTTTATTAGATATTTTCTCAAACTGTGTAGACTGAAGGTGGTTACATGAGGTCAGAAGAAACTACACGCTAAAGTTCTCATAAAAATGTTTTGCGTTGACTCTTAAATAACGTAATGTCATTGTTAGGGCCGATAATAAAAGATCTAGGAGGCTGGATGTTCCTTCACTGTTAACCAAAAGTAGAAACACGTCCCTTCAGCTTAAATTCAACAATTTTATTTTATATAAACATTATCTGTTCACTTCAACATGAACGGTTTTAAACATAAACATCGCCTCTTGTCTTAAAATCGACTGTTTCTTTAACAACAACAAAGAAACAGATAGATATAACCACCTGTTGCCACCTGCACGATTGAAAACAACACGCCTTTCCTCCTCTTCCGCCTCCCTCCCAATCCCCGAGCCGCGCACTAAAGTACAATCTTTTGTTTTAGCAAGGCGTATCGAACCCACTATAGGACGGGAAGGGAAGGCTTGGGCCAAAGTGTATACAATATACCCTGTTCACAATAAACGATAAAAAATCATCTTGCAATGTATGTTTTGTTCTAATACTACGTGGACCAGCTGGATCTCAAGCAGATTGTTATTCTAAAAGGTAAGGATCGGAATAATTCCTTTGTTGACCTTTATTTTCTCTTATTTATATATCAAAATATTAGCAGTTATGTGTTGAGTTTAGCGGAGTCACAGATATCACTGCACTCGGGACATTCCCATACATGCTCTGTCCCCATTTTTCAACAGCCAGTGAAGAGCCTCAGTGCTACCAATTGTAGTCAGATTATGTGTCGGTCTGGCGTTTCCTCGGAGTGCTGAGGGATGACCATATCCTCTGGCCACTCCCTGCTGCACTATTCTATCCTGGCTATGATGATCTATCCGTTCTTCCACAGTTCACATGATTCCAAAGAGTCCTGACAATGTCTGCCTCATCATGCACCAATACTGACGGAACATGTCAGAAGAACACGTTGCAAACAATGAAGCTTCTAAAGCTGTATAGATTGTTATTGTGCATTCGCTCGCTTCTCGCCTTGAACTCAAGCGTAATCCGTACACGTATTACTACTTCTAGATTGATTTTTGCGTGTGGGTTCGCTTTCCGAATTACCAGTGTCCCTCGCCATCAGGCGAAGCCACTAATTTACATCCCCTAATCAATGGCGACATGTCATCATTTTAGTCTAACTTTCCAAGCATATGACTAACTGGCACCTTACAGTCTTGACAGGCGATAGCACAAAGCCTGGGCTGAATTTAGAGATCATGGGTTGCCCATGCTGTATGATCTCTCTCTCTCTCTCTCTCTCTCTCTCTCTCTCTCTCTCTCTCTCTCTCTCTCTCTCTCTCTCTCTCTCTCTCTCTCTCTCTTTCTCTCTCTTTCTCTCTCTCTCTCTCTCTCGCTTGCCTAGTTTACTCCAGAAGAAAGGTAACATCAATACGTCTGAAACAAAATAAGCTGCAGCAACTACCGTATCCGCAAAGCAATACTCTAATTGTCAGCCTATCGAGGAGCTTCAATTCTAGACCAGTTGCCGACCAAGGTTTAGAGCCCGGTCTGCCCAACCTTTATATTTGTTCAATAGGTCGCATTCCCTCGCATTATCTATGGCTTGTATCCTCTCAATTGTGCTCCTTCGCCAAAAGCAGTTGGCATATTGTGGGGTGTCGGCTTTGGTTAGCACCTTCCTACATTCGGCACTAACAGAAAGTAGATATTACCGTCAACAAATATGTAATAAGTTTACAGCATGTAGACTTAGTTTAAAGACACGAACATCTGAAAGCGATAGAACTGAACGGAGTGCACAGGTGAAGAGAAATAAATGGAGATGGGTTGAAGATTTGATATACACTTTAAACAAGCCACCAACAGAGGCAGGACACCTGGCTTATGACAAAGACAAAGGTCGGAAGACTGTTATGGGTTATAGATATTATTAGTACAAGCCACAGGATGATGATGATAGTGTGACAAACAATTCCAATTTTATGCTTCATGAGAAACAGGCCGTATAAAGTCGCCGTTTATCATATTACCATCTAGGATGAATGAACGGCCACAACAAAAGTGGATAAATGCGCTAATTCCGTCTGCGTCAGATGGGGTAAACATTTCATTAACCAGGTTTATAGTTAACTCTTAGAATAATAAGTCAGAATTACATTAACCGACTATCTAGTTAGGTAAATGTCTGCGTGCAAAGTGGGCCACTGGGTAATGCTGATTCATATCGCGCCATGACAGGTACTTACTGAGCTAAGCTAGCAGCCATAGTGGATTTAGCGAGACTACAGGCCGACTGTTGCCAAATTCGAATGGATAAGTTTCCTGAAAGCTAAAAAACGTCGAATGGTAGATTCGACGCTCTGACAGCTTGCCATTTGTTCTAGTAGTGGAGTAGTACCTAGACGCTTGCCTCCATAAGTAGTGGCCATTAGTTCGAATCCGCATCGGGATTCATTCATTCATTCATTCATTCATTCATTCATTCAGTATCATGTCCTTTATAGAACATAAGCTCCCATAACAACCTTCCGGAAAGCTTCTCGATCAGAAGCAAGATGTCCCGCGTCCGATACACCCATCAGCTACATCCTGCACCCATCTTCTCTTTGGCCTTTCTCTTCCTCTCTTCCCAGGCATATACCCCTCCATTATTGTTCTCTCCAAACTTTCATGACGTTTCAAGTGACCAAACTATATATATTTTCTTTGTTTTATCGTCTTTAATAGCCAACCCTCTTCAATATTCAGCTCTTGAAGTATGGATGCATCGAGATTAATTGTATCAATTGGCCTAGACGAGGGGTGGACAAACTACGGTCCGCGAGGGCATTTAGAAATATAAAGTTTTACTTTGTTTTTAAGTTCTTTTTTTTTTTAATTTTACAGAATTGCATGTACCGTTATGATTGTTTTAACATTTTTTGATAACATTTCTTTCTAATTATTTATTTTTGTAAACAGTCCTTGACCTTCGTAATGTAATGCTTCTCCTTCTTCTTCCGTTCGCCTTAAATATGTCTATAACTACTATTTTGCCTCTTGTATGAATTTAACTGTCCTTTTTAGTTCACTGAGCAGTCCATAGAGTTTATCTTCCACTGTCGTCTCTCTAGGCCGGAAGGTTTGCCTAGACATGTTGTAATATGGACAGTCTTTGAGTATTTGCTCTGCTGTTTGCGACGCCAAGCCACATGTGCGCATGGCTGATTCACCAATCTTGAATCTTGTATACATGTAGTTGCGTAATCTATTGTGTCCTGTTCTGAGGCGCAGAATAATGACTTGTTCTGGTCTGTCCATAACGTGGTAGTCGTCTATGGATCTTTATCACTAGAATCATTTCCCAACTTGAAAAACTTTGCAGCTAAACTTTTATTATTGTTTGGATCACCATGCATTTGTGAACAAGCATTCTCTTGCCTGAAGATCAACAAATCTAAGAATAGGTCTTTATTGTCGGACTGCAAATTGCATGCTGTCATGCGAATTTCAACTAGTAAACTTGCTCCAGATTTCAAGAGTATTGTCAAAAAGTGCAAGAAGTTACATGCATCTCATTAGAAATAAACAATTATAGTGACAGTGTAGTCGGTTTGTGTTTAAATTAAAGCCATTGATAGATAATAAAGAATGTTTGTTATAATAACAAGCTGTAAAATCTTGTTAACAAATTAGTAAAATTGTGTGTCCATATTCTGGAATATAATGTATAAGTGTATAAGTAAAATAAAATTGCAATAATTAGTTATTTATACTGCTTAATAACCTATAAATAATTAATAATTACTTATTGTGATAGGTTGCTGTAAACAAAATGGACATTACACACACACACACATATATATATATATATATATATATATATATATATATATATATATATATATATATATATATATATATATATATATATATATATAGATATATATATATATGCGGCCCGCCAATAGCTTTACATTTGTCAATGCGGCCGTATCGCACACAAAGTTTGCCCACTTCTGGCCTAGACAAAAATGGGTAGGTACTCCAAGCGAGAGACAGACAGTGTTGAAGGTCCAATCTTCATTACGGAGACGGCATCAGATTGATGGACTGACTGATCATGGGTACAATGATTTATCTTGGGAATTGCAAGCGGTTGGTGCAACACTGATCACATCACCCATCGCTATTGGCCTATAATAACATGGCCCCAGCAACATATACTCTATACATTTTGAAGCATGTAAAATTGTCCTTTACTTTACCTATTCTTACTTGTATGTGTGTGTTGCCGGGCCCATAAGGGAAGCAAAGAATAGCAACACTGTAGCCTACCACGCATGTCGTAAGAGGCGACTAAGGAGGCTTGATGGTTCCGTCGCCCTGCTACTGAGTGAGTGCGTGGTGCGACACTGTGAGCTGTGGGTTTCGTGTGAAGTGATTTTGAATCTGCCCAAGTTTTTTTTGCGTGGAACGTGACTGCATGTTCGGAGCGATGGCAGGTGGCTATGTCCCAGAGTTGACAAGTTTTTGCCTTATGCAGAAATGCGTGGCTGCTGGGCTTCTGATTGACTGCCACTGCCGTCGGTGAAGAATTGTATTTTCGTGGACTGTTTGGGTGAACATCTAGGAAACATCCAGATAGGAAAATGACTGCCGATTCCATCAGATATGAATTGGGTGTTTCGTGTGGAACTGGTGTGTTGACATTCTGGCGGCGGCATTATGCACAATGTATCTGTGCGGGCTGTTGTTTGTCGAGACTCCTGTCTTTTCCACTTTTCACATTGGGCAGTGTGGAGCGTTTTGTGTGATATTCACTGGCACAGGAACGGAGCATAACTAACTAACTAACTAACTAACTAACTAACTAACTTGCATGTAAGAATGTAAAAGTAAACATACCACTAGAAAGACAATCATCACCACCATGTACCATGCTGCTAAATGTGGGTGGTCAGTTTCTCCATCTCACTCGATCATCAGAGTCGTGGATCAGCTCGATGTTCTTGTCTCGACCATACCGCGTGGTTAAAGCCATCCAGGTATTAACTTCCCTGCATTCCCCTTGTTCTTTCCCCCTCAATTTTGCTAGTTGTCATCACGTTATCTAGTGTATGTCTTCTCATAATGTGCTCAACAAATTTTCACTGTCTGCGTCTAATTTCTCTCATCAGATTGCGGTTTTCGTTACCATATAACCCACCAGCCATCAAGCCATCGCTTTTTTCCATCGTTCACAACACCACTCTGGACTGGAAATGGCTGGCAGGGCTCTGGTAAGTGCTGTAGTGGCGAGAGAGGATCAGTTAGAATTCCGAAGAAATTGGTGGCAAGGCATAAGGCGCGGTGGTCTGATTTGCCTAGATAACCCAGAGAAGAAGAGAAGGGCTCTGGTGCAGAAAAATGGCTCCTACAGGTGAGTGATGTCGTTGGCTGTAGTGGGCTGTCTCCAATGGTGTAATGACATTGTTGTTGTTGTTGTTGTTGTTGTTGTTGTTGTTGTTGTTGTTGTTCTTCTTCTTCTTCTTCTTCTTCTTCTTCTTCTTCTTCTTCTTCTTCTTCTTCTTCTTCTTCTTCTTCTTCTTCTTCTTCTTCTTCTTCTTCTTCTTCTTCTTCTTCTACTCCTCCTCCTCCTCCTCCTCCTCCTCCTTCTTCTTCTTCTTCTTCTTCTTCTTCTTCTTCTTCTTCTTCTTCTTCTTCTTCTTCTTCTTCTTCTTCTTCTTCTTCTTCTTCTTCTTCTTCTTCTTCTTCTTCTTCTTCTTCTTCTTCTTCTTCTTCTTCTTCTTCTTCTTCTTCTTCTTCGTCTCCTCCTCCTCCTCTTCTTCTTCTTCTTCTTCTTCTTCTTCTTCTTCTTCTTCTTCTTCTTCTTCTTCTTCTTCTTCTTCTTCTTCTTCTTCTTCTTCTTCTTCTTCTTCTTCTTCTTCTTTCTATTCCTAATGACTCGGTCTCTTTCCACAAAATGGCCTGCCGAAAGCTTCCCATATAACACTAGCTCCATAGCTCCAGCGACGATTCCCAAGGGCTTCAAAAATATTGCATCTTCGGGACTGAATTACTGAGTCCTGGAAACGAACGCATAACCTTGAGATCGCAAGACAGGCGTCTTGACCACTTTTCCAAGCAGATCCCTCACCTGAAAACCAAATTTCTTGTAAAACTAAACTTTCGTTTTTCGTGTGTTTTTTCCCCATTCGTTTATATTTCTTCAACTATATCACAGTTAAACCCACTGCAGTCACATTGGCAAGAATGGAGTACAAATGTGTAGCAAGAAGACAATGTTACACATCAGGCTCGACGCCGTGAAGACATCAATATAAAGCCGTCTGTTTGAGTTCACTATGGAAACCGAGGACAGGAATTCACGGAGATTTAATATAGGCTGGTCGTCTATGTGGAAATGACAAAGGACAATGATGATGATGATGATGATGATGATGGTGATGATGATGATGATGATGATGATGATGATGATGATGATGATGATGATGATGATGATGATGATGATGATGACGACGACGATGATGATGATGATGATGATGATGATGATGATGATGAGGCTGAATGGTAGCTATTATAATAACGATGATAGAGATGATATTATTGGTTATGAGGATAATGATACTATGGATGATAATGATGATGTTAATGGTGATGATGATGATCATAACGACGATAAAGATGATGATGATGATTATGATAGAGACGATGATAATGATAACGAATGATAATGATGATAAAGACACTGATGATGATGAAAGCCACGACGATGATGATAATGATGATCAAGATGATAATGACAGCGAGGATGATGGTAGTGCTTATATCACCTCAGCCTGATGAATCTAGTATATATCAATTGTTGTGGAATCAGTGAGATTACTAAGAAAGTACATAAACAAATTCTCAAGTATTAATCGGCACTCGTAGAGGGTAGAAGAAAGAACGACTAGAAGACACATTAGAAAACATAAATATGTCCTCTAATATCTATTTCTTTCTTCTACTTCTATAAGCGACAATCAATACTTTTGAATTCACACAACATAACCTAAAGCAACGAGATAAAGCCTTCAATTTAAATATCCCCCCCCCCCCCACACACACACACACACACGCACGCACATACACATACACACACACACACAATCACACACACACACAAACACACACACATATATATATATATATATATATATATATATATATATATATATATATATATATATATATATATATATATATATATATATATATATATATATATATATTAGGGACGTTCATTTGAAACCCGTTCCAATGGCTTTATTACAAAAGCATGAAAGAAACATTAACAGGTGTGGTAGAACTAAACAAAGCATTCATTTTGAATGAATTATGCACCATGGGTTGGTCAGAAGAAGTCGCCGTAGGCATTCAGGCAAGCATCCCATTGCTTAGGTAGGCGGCGAATGCCGTCCGCAAAAATAAGGATTGTGGTTGTTCACTGAACCAAGTGTTTACCGCATTCATTACGTCTGCATCTGTGTGAAATCGTTGCCCCTTGAGAGCTTTTTTTAGAGGTCCGAACAAATGAAAATCACATGGTGACAAATCAGGACTATAGGCTGGATGTTGCAGAATTTCCCACTTCTTCCTTGCTAATGCTTCCTGCACAATCTTTGCGACATGCGGACGAGCATTATCGTGCAACAAAATCACACCGCGAGAAAGCATGCCGGGTCGTTTATTCTTGATGGCTTTTTGCAGCTTGTCTAGTGTTTGCAAGTAGTGGGTAGAGTTGATGTTGACACCAGGTTCTTTAAAGTCGGCCAACAATAGCCCTTCATGGTCAAAAAATGCGCTCAGCATAACCTTACCAGCGGAAACCTGTAACTTGAATTTTTGGCTTTTGGTGATCCAGCATGCTTCCATTGCATGCTCTCTCTTTTGCTGCTCGGCTCAAAGTGGTGACACCATGATTCATCGCCTGACACTATGCGGAAGGGAAATGCATCACCCTCCACTCTGTAACGCAGCAAGTGGTTCAAATACCATCCTATACGTTCCTCTTTTTGGTGGTCGGTCAACATCCGCGGTAACCACTGTGAACACACATTCCGATATTGCAGTTTCTTACGAACGACCGTTTGAATTGTCCCAATTGACACATCAAATTCTTTCGCTAGCGAACGTATGCTTCGACAACGGCTCATCTGTACTGCTGCATCAATTTTGACGATGGTTTTTTCTGTTGCAACAATATGCGCTTGACCCGGCCGTCGAAGATCTGTCGTGAACTGACGTCCTTTCCGAAACATTCGTGCCAGTCTGTCACTGTTGTCTTCAACACACAGTTGTTACCGTACGCTGCCTGCATTCTTCGATGAATGTCCACTGGTCGACATCCTTCAAATGAAAGAAACTGAATCACCGCTCTTTGAGCTTCTTTGTACGGATTTTGGATCAACCCGGCCATTTTCTCAACGGTCAGAAACAGAACCTATGCATCATGGGACGATAAGCACGTGCTCTTTTATTCATTGGTCAGTACTTATCACATGACTATGACATGACCATGTTCAACAAACGCAATTACGCGCGGTGCGGCACGAACGGATTTCAAATGAACGCCCCTTATATATATTCACTCACATGGTAATTTAAATTGTATACCACTATAATTTTAAACTGTATATATCTTGTCGTTTTATTTGCACAAAGTTGGCTTATATGTACAGTGTGTATTTTAATTGACTGCGCAGTGTTTGAAAATATTGCCGGTCCAAGTTGTTTGTATTTGCCTATTATGCTGCATGAATGTTACAGAGGGTGAATACAAAACTTGACCGGTTATAATTTCAAACATTGCACAGTCATTCAAATTACACCCTATATATTCAAAGCTACTATATGGCGTGAATGCCTGGTCATTAAAGCAAGCAATTTAAAAAGTCGAATAGAGGCCTTGAAAATGTGGATATACAGAAGAAAATGTCGTATTTCAAGGAAACAAAAACAATCAAATACAGAGGTTCTAGAAAAACTTGGAATGTAAAGAGCGTTGATGAAAGAAATAAAAAACATAGAGGCAATTGAAATATTTCGGCCACGTTAAAAGACATATCAATCTTAATACAAACCATACTGGAGGGTAGGGTTGAAGGCAAGCCGGCAAGAGGTAGACAACGATACAAGTGGGAAGATAACATCAAGAGATGGGTGAACATCAATCTGACAGAATGTTTAATCAGGGCAAAAGACAGATAGTGTTGGAGATCCATTGCAGCCAACCTTTTTTGTGAAGACGGCACCTGATTGATTGATTGATTGATTGATCGATTGATTGGCTTATATGGAATTTAAAATATTGCATGTCCTTTGCAGGATTTGACGAACAACTCCAGATTTATTTTCTAAGCAATTGTACGTTTAGTTGTTTTCCATTGCCTTCTGAACTAGAAGTCCAACTTAATGCCTGTTTAGGGGGAGAACCACCTACTTCGCCATCGGCAAACCGGAAGTTTAAGAACGAGCACTCTTATCCTTTCGTACACGTTGTTATTAAAAATATACGTCTGCTTGAAGGATCTATCTCATTGCTTTATATCCTATTTACAGGACATAGCTGTTAACACCAGCATTTTACTGCTGTTATGATGTCTTGGCAAGTTTAACGTTCAGTATCATGAACTGGTATCATGAAGGCTAATAGACTACAATGGCTGGGGCATATAGAAAGAATGGAAGATAATAGGGAAACAAAACTCGCTTACACTCAGGAAATAAATGACCGTAGACCCCGAGGTAGACCAAGAAGATGGTGGAGAGATAATACATATACAGACCTACAAGCACTTGGAATCAACGACTGGCAAGAGAAGGTCAACCAGAGAGACGAATGGGGACGACTTGTATCTGCAACATAGAACATCAATGGCTCGGAACGCTGAAGAAGAAGAAGAAGAAGTTTGCCATTGCTTTCTGAACGACCGGCTCTCATACCAACACGTTAAAACCCCGACGCGACACGGTCTGCTGTCAAATCGGTCGCCGCTACCTTTCGAAATCGTGGTAAGCGGCTAACGAATCGCGTTCGCAAGCTTTTAGGCCACGGAGCTCGGCTGCTTTAGTTTACTTTGTGTAAATTATGCAGTTTGTACCTGACGAGATGCAGCGAAATTTGCTAAGCAATAAATCGTACAATCTTCTGTTTCTGAACCCACTCCGACTTCAGACGTACTTGTAATTTACGTCCCAAAGTCAAGGACGAGAAGTGTAATTTAGTCAAGCTGACCGGCGTACCGCTAGGGGTATTAGCACACCAGATGATTAAACTCTAGCGGTCTTATCCATTCGGCCATGCACAACACCAAAATTCTTGTGAATTTGTTTAACAGTAAATTGTCATTTCGCTTGATTTTCTTTCCAAGGATTCACACTGACGGGACACGGAGGCACCTGAGCAAGTTCCTAGCGGACATGTACATCACGGTTCTGGACATGGAGTGGCGCTACGTGCTGCTGTCCTTGTTCGCCACATTCTTCATCACCTTCATGTTCTTTGCCTTTTTCTGGTGGCTTATGGGCTACACCAATGGAGACTTTGACAGCCTGGATAAGCCGAACCACGACTTCTGCCTGCGCGGGATCAGATCTTTTGCTGCGGTCTTCCTTTTCTCCATGGAGACTCAAACGACGATTGGCTACGGGGTGGCGTTTCCTAATCCGCACTGTGTTGCCACTGTTCCATTGTTGTTTGTGCAGGTATGGGATGCTTTTGGTGTTTTATTAGAATCATCATCATCATCCAGTCCCTTGCCGGCTGGTGTGGGCAATCATGCCTCTCCACAAATTACGATCTCCGACTTTATGGATCAATTCATGAGTTGACTCCCTGTAACAGTAATTGTGGTGTTGACGGAAGTTCTGTCAAGACAATGCCCTTTAACTATCCTACTCAACTGGTCATCCTGCCGACCCCCTAGACTCGGGCATACAACAAACAACACTTCGTTCACACTATGCTGACTCTCAAAACAACGAACCAGGTCACCTCAAGTTTTATTATAATTTAATCAAGTATATACATCACACTGTATCACATACATAGAGGATTTATTGTACAAAGGGATTGATCCTAACAGAGGATTAGACAATAGTCAAGAATGGAGTGTTCAAATACCTCGCGTGAGATCTCATCACAGAACTGGGATTTTAAAGTGTAGGTCGGTCTGGTCGGGCGACAAACCATTTCATCCGACGATATACCAGACTCCCTCAAGATCTCAACTCCAAGATCAATTCTGAAGTGCTTCGTAGTCATGAATTTAGTTTCAGGAGAAACTTCTCTTCTTGTTGTAGACAATTCTTTAGAATTCTTGAACATACTTGATGATACATGCTTGTATTTATGTTCTCTAATCATGTAGTTATAACTTACTATCACTGTTCAAAGAAATAGCTTCCATTTTGATGATAACTATCTCTTTCTAGGAACTATGTTTGTTCGATAAACACCATTACGAGTGTCGAGTGTCGTTCAATTAGTGCGTCAAGGAATCTTGGATCTCTTTTACTAGCTTTAGAGATCAGACGATTATCTTTGTGTTCTTCCCAACAGGAATTCACATAGGATATGATAAGTGATCCATACGCCTCTGGTGAATTTTTGTCGGTTCTTGATAATCATTTCTAAAAAGAATCAAATATTCTTACAACTTGAAATTGATATGGGTAGACATTCAAGCTATACAATTCATGGGTAGGTTGGCAATCTTCAGTTGTCTCTCTCACCTCTCTCACAAGGAGAACAGGGAAGACATCAATCCCGGGTAGTGTTTGTATATCAGCCCAATTAAACGTGACATGACCTCACCTCTCAGCCAATATCTGGGACATCTAATCTCACTTGATATAATTGGCATTACACTGAAGGATACTGTTCTCCTAGACATGGATGTCAGACTGGACTGAGGATATGTCCCCTTCTCGTCAGTGGTATAGACTGGAACACTGGTCTTGTCCGTCATCAGGTCATCTTGGCGCTGTACCCTTTTTTTCTGGAGTCATGTTCAGCTTACATGCTTACATGAACCCAATTAAACAACCATATAAGTGTTAGGTCTTACCAAATCTTTTTTTTTTAATTTCTTATATTCCCTCTAAGAAGTAATTCCCTTCTCATGAATATGTATGTACAAATGTATTTTATTTATTACACGTTTCTTATCACTGGGTGATATGGCTGGCACCATCTCTTTTGATAGAGCAGTAAACCCCCTTTAGGCAATGAAGACACCCCCTCCGTTTTATATCACACTAATAATTGGTAAACCAGGTGTGTTGCCCTAGTATAATGGTGTCTGCTCATTATATGTAGTATCAAGGTATATTTATAATTTTAGAGGACGGTATTATGGTTTAGGCCAGCCTGTCCAACAAATTCTCCAAGACGTATACACCAGTATATGTTGATGTAGAACCCTTTAGATGGACAGTTTTCATGTGATGATCGTGTGATTACGCAGTACATTATGGTACTGGATGCTGAATATCAGAATGTAACTGTAAATGTCAGTTATATCGAGTTTGTATTTAAATTAACCCCTTTGTCTTCAGGAAGTTTATAAACTATCATTCCTTGTAGGAAAATTTCATCTATTACAGCATTCTTTCCTTTAATGCTACGGAGTTATAGCTGTTTTCTGCAGTGAGTGTCTGATTTATTGTTTAGCTAAGTGGCTTTACAGCTCACGGCTATTCGGTGTGTTACGACCTAGAATTGGTTTACCTAGTTTTGGCCGGTTTTCGCCTTCAAGTAACTGTAAGGAATGTTATGTTTATTCTTCGTTTAATCAATAATAGAGTAACAAAATCATAATTACCTTCAATTACAGAAAGTGCTTTCCATTATTTGGTCGTGGATAGCGTTCATTGCACAATTTCAGTTATAATAAACGAAGAATTATGGAATAATTCTCCTAGCAGTGAATCGCTGCTTTCTCAGTGTCCTCTGCACACGTACTAATGAATATTCTAGACCAGGGGGGGGGGGGGGGGAGACGTTTTGTGCGTAGGGCCACATTGACAAATGTAAAGCTATTGGGGGGCCGCATATATAGTATGTCCAATTTGTTTACAGCAGCCTATCACAATAAGTAATTATGAGTTATTTATAGGTTATTAAACAGTATAAATAACTAATTATTGCAATAGTATAGCAATAGAAAATTAGACATAAATTTTATCAAAAATGTTAAAACAATCATAACGGTACATGAAATTCTGTAAAATTTAACAAAATAACTTACAAATGAACTAACAATATTTATTTCTAAATGCCATAGAGGGCCGCATAATATCAGTTGCCTGCCGCATGCGGCCAGTGGGCCGTAGTTTGCCCACCCCTGTTCTAGACCATAAGGCTGGACTTCCGATCCCTCAAGTTCTCGAGGATTCGAGATACTTCAAGATATTCGGAATTCACGCGATTCCGTGATCCTTGTGTATCTCTTCTCTGAAGTAACGATATTTTTTCTCAATCCATGTATTAAGCGTTTTACCAGATAGACCCTTCCCCGAACAGGGTAGAAAGTTCTCTAATATTCTAAAGCAAAGGTTACCTCATTTGCATTTTTTGTTTGTTTGTTTGTTCACATATCCTCTACAGGACATCGCTGTCAACATCAGCATCTTTCAGCTGATTGTTGATTTCCTGGCAAGATTACGCTCAGTAGTTTGCCATTGCTTTCTAAGCGGCCGGCTCACATACCCCGTAAGTTACCAACGCGGCGAGAACCGCTACCGATTCTCACGCAAGTTACGTTCCTCACGTGGATATACGGGATTACGGAGAAAGTCGCTAACACCTAGGCCAGGGAGTACCGGCATTTGCATATTATATGAAGAAATTCCCTCATTTACATATTTCTGCAAAACGCCGTCAAATTAAGGGGAGAGAATCGTAAGGCAATTTCGTCACACTCCCTATGGTGTCCATGACACAAGACTGTCAAGAATCTTCTCACACTGTCTTCCTCTATCTCTCTTTCCGCAAATCTTTCCAGTTAACGCAACATGTTCCCGTTTTTGTCTTTCATAACACGGAAAAAAAAAAAAAAACAATGACTGCCTCTTTCTGATGTTTGTTATAAGTTTTCTTTCCGACTCAGCTTCCCTTAAAACGTCCCGATTGCTCATTTTGGCTGTCCAGTAAATTTTCAGCATTCTTCTATAAAACGACATCTCCAAGGTTTCCAGGGATTTTTTCGCCTGTTTACTAATTGTCCAGGATTCGTAGCTGTATGTTAAAACTGGTTCTATGTAACATGCACGAACTCTTTTTCTAACTTTCAAGGACAGTGACTTATTGTACAAAAACTTCTTCATTTGATAGAATACAGTTGTGGCGTGTCCTATTATAATATGACCAAGTACCACAGGAGACAAATGACAATCGTAAATTGATTAGAGAAAATTAGACGCAGACAGTCACAATTTTTGAACATGTTATGAGAAAAAATGGATTGGAGAACTTAGTGACAACTGGCAAGATCGAAGGGAACAGACCAAGAGGAAGACCGAGAGGAAAATATCTGGATGGCTTGGCCACATGGCATGGAAGAGACAGGAACACTGAGCTGATCCACGACTCTGGTGATCGAGTGAAATGCCGAATCATGACCGCCCACGCTTTCCGGCTTGGCACATGATTGATTGATTGATTAGTGTTCATGGTTCTTTTCCCCGATGGGCATTCTGTTGTAGTGGGGAAAAAAGCAGGCGATCAGATTGCCCGGCGTGATCAGGGCCCTGTTGGATTAAGTGGAATAGTGTGGATGAACAGATACATCGGTCATAAGCCTGGAGGGACGGCTGCGGCAGGATGTAACCAAAGGATCTGACCAACACTCATTTCTCCGGGGAAAATCCAGACGGACACATAATTATACTTCCAGCTGGAACGAGTAGTATTGGGACTCATGTGTGTGTATGTATGTGTGTGTATGTGTACACACACACACACACACACACACACACACACACACACACACGCACGCACAGAGGTGTAGTGACTATTAAGCTCTATTATTTCTTTTTTCTTATGCCCTTTTCCGCCATGGGATATAATTCCTCAAGAAACTCACGCTGAGCTATCATTTACTTTGCTATTTCAGGCATCTAGGTCCATGTAATCCCCTTGTCTTTAATTCTCTACTTCTTCTTGTGTTAGGTCTTCCTCTATTTCTTTTACCATGTGTATTTAAAACAAAATGACTTTCTTGTTATACAATTCTAGGGTTTCTCACTGGTCGTCCTATTTAGCCCAACGTCTTTCCCTTGCCTCTTTATTCATTGGTATTTGTTAAATCCTCTCCATCATGATCGCGATGTAATCACCTACTCGGATGGCTCAGTCCTGAAAGGCAAAAGAAGTGCCTCGGGGTTCGTGGGGAAGGTTGGTGGTCACTGTTTGGCGCTGGAGAGCCTGGCATACGATACCACAACATCTAGTCTTGGATGGAGATGGGTGCAATCACTGCGGCGTCCCCTAGCTGGAAGACAAACAGCACATGCACGTTGTGATTGTAACTCACAAAGTATGATGACAAAGGTGAAGTCAGACATGCTTGGGACATAGTAGCAGGTTCCAATTTAGTTAACTTCAGTCACAAAACATAGAAAACATCTGTTGGGTTTTCCCCAGGCTTGTCCATTGGAATGGGATTCCCATGGGAATCCTATGGGAAACGTCCCATGGGATGGAATGGGATGGGACAGCACACATTTGTATTTCCCATGGGACACATGGGACAGTAGCCATGTCAAAGCAAACTTGATCTATCTCAGATCTACTATTATTATTTTTTTTTACCTTTCTAAAGCCTTTTATCCTTCTTTTTTCTTTATATACTTGGATCAATTCTCTTGGTGGGGCACCGGATAAATTTAAAAAATGTGCCCATGCGCGCTGCTAGTCAGTCATTGTTGCTGTAGTTGTTGATTGGCGTCTTTGGCGATTTTTAAACACGAAGCTAGTTTTAATCTGCTGTAATCGAAGTTGTTTTGTTGCTGAATTGCAGTATTTTTATTTGATTAAATATTAGGTACTATCTATAAATATATAGTAATACTAATTTAAATTATTTGTGAAGGCAGTCACTTGAAGTCACAGTGTAGGTCAGTGTTTCCCAACCTTTTTTGTGCTATGCCCCACCTAAGCCTTTCTAAAATTCTTATGGCCCCCCCCCCCTTACCCCCAACATATGCATCATTTTTAATATTCAAAAATTTAAATGTTCACTAAAGAAATTTGACTTGAATTTTTTAGAAGGGCTCACGGTTCCCAGAGGGGCCAGAGCCCCCCCCCCCCCCCCCCCCCCCCCCCGCCCATGTCCCGCGTCCCTGTGTGTCGGTTGTATGTTTTTTTTCTTTTTTTGGTTTGGCGGATACCCCAGGCAAGCTGGTTCCCCCTTTTTTGTGTGGACCCTTAGTCTCACTGTGAGCTATTGCCCACAGTGGTCCACTAGGCCCACATCTAAGGTGAAGATGTGTGATGGGTTATTATTTCATCATCCCGGCCCCCGACCACTGGCCGACCAGACCAGGCGCACTACTGCGAGGGGGGGGGGGGAGGGGAAAGCAGCAAATGCACCCGATCCCAGCCAAAGGACCGATAGGTCTTAGGAAGAAATCACTAGGAAATTATTGAGCAAACACAGTAAGTAAATTTTCAAAACATATAATGGAGAACTGAAATTCAAGTACAGAATAATTTTAATGAAAGACTTTTCTATATTATTTTAATTATTAGTAATTATTTAAATGTAGTGAGATCCTTGCGCTTGATGCTTGCTGTAAAAAGAGATTTTATGTCGGGTTCCAATTTAGTTAACTTCAGTCTCAAGTCTCCCCGTTTTGTTATATTCAGCCGATTTCTTCCATTTTCGAATTGCCCCCCTTAACAATCGAATTGCCTCCCTGTGGGGCGTGGGCCCCACGTTGGGAAACACTGGTGTAGGTTGTGTAAGCCTACGCTACCCCAAAATGGCCAACCAAAAATATAAGTTCCGGGATCTTACTAAATCTGTTGTTGCTAAGATGGTGAGTGGGGGAGGATGCCCCTTGATTGATGTTCCAAAAGAACTTGTAAAAGTCTTCAACAGCTGATGTTAAAGCAGTTAAAATATCTGAAAGTATTTTAGCACCATTTGTTTCCTGTGCAAAGTGCAAAACGCTAAACATTTGGTATAAGTTGATTAATGAAAAATGGGTTAATCAAAGGGAGTTGCAATACAGAATAGTATGAAATGTGGTTCGGGTGGTTCTGCTAACATCAAAAGATTTTTTGAAGCCAAGCAGCAGGGAAGTAACAAAACCACCACCAACATTGTCAAATGCGTGGCAAAAAACAGTTGTTGAACTAATTATATCACATCCAACAGTATCAATTTCGGCTGGATGTGACATTATATGTGATGCTGCTAACTTTGCTGCAAGATCTTCTCACGCTGCAAACAAGGTATATAATTGTACTATATCACGGCAAACAGTGACTCGTTCTATTGTGGAGCTTGGAAAATTGGCCAAACTGCAGTTTCAAAAGTTGTTTCAAAATATGGCACAAATCCAGAATGTGCAATTTCGGGAATAGTTGACTTTTAGTCTGCAAGACAAACATATTTTTTGCCATATGGGGGAATTATTGCATGTGGACTAGATCAAAATTGGGAATGGATTACTTTTCCTCTGTCTCTTATAAACATTGATAGTAATCAATCCCATACTGCACAATTTACGCACAGTTTTTTTGCACGTGAATTTCTTGCCGAATCTACCACATTCTCCAGTCCATTGTTTGTGTGTACTGATAATGCAGCAAGCATGACGGCAGCATTTGATGGACGGTTTGATACCGATACAGAAATGCACCGATCTGGTTGTACTGAGCACAGGTTATCAACATGCATTACTGATAGCTTCAGCAGAGGCGTGATTTCTGAACTGGATCAGTTCATGGATCAACTTTCATTTATTGAAACATATTACAATACACGTCAGGCAAAGGCATCACAGCTGCCATTTTCCATACCAACAAAATCTGTAACACGTGAATGGCGATCATATTACCAACGTTTCAATGCCCATTTAAAAAAAATTACTCGCATTACTTTAATGAAGATGATGAAGAATTCTTAAACCACATTCCGAATATTGCTCAGATTAAAGGAATGCTGTACATACATGAGAAATTCAAAACTTTTTTTTGACAAACTAGAAATTGATGGTGCTACATCTCATTTAATTTTGCTGTTATACTTCCTCCTAGACTATCAGTTGTACAAAGTTATTGTTGATATTGACGAAGAAACTTCCAGCAGCATGGTGAAGAAATATTGTCAGAACTTTCAGAAAATTATTGGAGAAAAACTTTGGCCATATTGCGGCAGTTCTCTGGCAGTTACTGCAGCATTCCTTACTGGAGTTGACATTAAAGCCAAAATAGAAGACATGGTCAAGTCAGTTGTTACTAAGAAGAAAGGGAATGTGGACACCAATAAATGGGCCAATGATTGGATCGCTTTTTCTAAGTCTGTTGTTCCAACTGTTATTTCATTCATCAAGGATGTAGATCTTTCTTCAGAATCATCTGCTGTATGTGAAGTAGCAGGAATTGTAGAACAAAAGCCGAAAAGTGATTTTGATTATTTTTTGATCCTCCACCAAACAAAACACTTAAGTTTGATGACCCCAGAAACAAATGCCTTGAGGATGAAGTCACCATGTTTCAAAAATTACGGCAACCAACTTCACAACCATTAAATTATTGGAAAAATGAACATAGGTTTCCACTGCTAAAAGCAAGTGCGAAAATTGTTTTGGCCATACCAGTGTCCTCAGCAGCAGTAGAGCGCTTATTTAGTGCAGCTGGATTGTTGTTGAGTAAGTTACGAAAACCGATGTTACCAGCTCTCGTTAAAAACTCTGTGTATATCAGATTTGCATGTAAGATTAAAATTGTGGAAATGGTTCAGGGATTACCTGGATTAACTGAATTATTAGAAACAGTCGATCAGCAGGAAATTGATAATGTGCTGAATGAGCAGAGTGACTCAGAAACAGAATGAGAGTGTCAGAATGACACTGAATTGTCATATTTAGATTAAACTTTGTTTTAATAAAATACTATTGAATATTAAAATTAATAAATTCTGTTGTTTTACATGTCTCTTTGTACATGTAGTCCTATTTAGTAGACACCAACCCTAAACTTTCATAAATTTCATAGCTGTATTTGAACTGTATTCCATATTAATATTATCATGGGAATCCCATGGGATGGGATAGGATGGGATGGGACAGGCATAAATTAACATGGGATGGGATGGGACTGAAAAATGTGTCCCATGGACAAGCCTGGTTTTCCCCCATTCCATGCTGGTGTGTAGTAAACGAGCAGACGGACATGATTGGCTGGGCCTGTACTCCTTGGTGGCGTATTGGCGGATGATAAGACAGACGAGGTCGAGGCCCTTGTGGAATCATGTGTATAGAGCAAAATAACCGATAGATCATCGCAGTTTGTAAAGACTGGTGCTGCGGGGAGTGACCAGAGGATGTGGTCGACACTCAAAACTCCGAGGAAAAGCCAGACAGACACATAATCAGACTGATACTGGTACCATTAGTATTGGGACTCATCGCTGTCTGCTTGCAGATGCGGACAGAGCACGTCTGGGAATGTTCTGAGTGTTGTTATATCGGTTCTTTATTGAACTCACCTCAATTCTCCATAAGATCCACGTTGATGATTCTGCTATGAAATGTTAGTTCTCCTACTGTTTTTAATTTATAAAAAATTAACAATCATAGACATCTAAACCTGATTGAGACAGTGTCAACAGATGTAGCTTTGGCTAATTGTGTGAAAAAGACAAGAGCTTTGAATTCATTGCACTAGGTTTTCTCCCATATGGCTCGGTCTCTTTCCGCAGTGCTGGCTGTCGAAAGCATCGCACAAATAGGAACTCCTTAGCTCCAGCGACGATCATCCAGGAGTCTCTGAAAAACTGCACTTCGTGAACCGAACAACGTATCTCGAAATCCAACCCGCGACCTTCGAATCGCGAGGCAGATGGCGTAACAAGGAGACTCCACTAGCTACTTGTGCGAGCCACGATTTAATTGAAGTATCAACATTCGCAATCCTGCATACCTCGTTCGAGACACAGTTGCGTGCGATTTGGAAACAGACTGTCTTGTGCTGATTCTCATGCAATGGTATGAGTGCCGATCGTCCAGAAAGCAATGGAAAACTGTTGAAACAACTGTCATCTACTGCCTATAGTATCTTGTGGTGTAGGACTGGGTCTTGAGTCTGAAGAATAAATACCGCGAGACTAAACCAATCGCCGCGAACCGTTCAGGATAGCCCCTCTCCCCCGACATCCAATCCTCACTAGTGAACATAAACTTGTCAAGAAATCATGAACAGCCAACAAAACTCGGATTTACTGAGACGTCCTGTAAAGGATATGCAACTAACTCTTCTAATCAACATTTGACTGTCATGTTTTAATTGCTAGTATCACCTTAATGACTTACTGCTCAGCTTTTATCTGTATCCAGGCGCTTGTGGGACTCTTTCTCCAAACGTTCATGCTGGGCGCCATTTTTGTGAAGATCGGCAGACCCAAATACAGAGCGAACACCATTCTTTTCTCTCAGCACGCGGTCATCAACCAAGAAAATGGCAAATTGGTTTTACAGGTATTCAGATTTTAACCAGTTTTACGGTTTATAATGCAATTCGTAATCCCGCATACAGCGTTCGAAACATAGCTGCAGGCGATTTGGAAGCAGACCGACTTGCGTTGACTTCGATACAAAGGTATGAATGCCGGTCGTTCAGAAATCAATGGCAAACTACTGAACGTAAACATGCTAATATGTCATATACAGTGAAACAGATGCTCAAAGTGACTGCGACGTTCTATAAGGGATATGCAACTAACTAACTATTAAGAGAGGTGTTAGGCAGGGATGTGTAATGTCTCCAGATATTCTTCTTCTTCTTTCGTTCGCTTGAAATATGTCTATAACTGCAATGCTGTCTCTTGTATGAATTGAACTGTCTTTTTCAGTTCACACAGAGGTCCACAGAGTTTATCTTCCACTGTCGTCGCTCTAGGCCAGAAGGTTTGCCTAGATATGTTATATTTTGGGCAGTCTTGGAGTATGTGCTCTGCTGTCTGCGACGCCAATCCACATGTGCACATGGCTGTTTCACCAATCTTGAATTTTGTATACATGTGGTTGCGTAATCTATTGTGTCCTGTTCTGAGGCGCAGAATAATGACTTGTTCTGGTCTATCCATAACGTGGTAGTCATCTTGAGCAGGTTTTGGTGGCTTTCTGACTGATTTGATCATTCTTTTCTTTTGGTGGTATGTAACGGGCACATCAGGCTGTTCTTCTTTGGCTCCTTCCTTAGCCAATTGATCAGCTCTGTCATTTCCGGGTACTCCACAGTGGGATGGTATCCACTGTATGGTGACCTTATGTTGACTGCTAAGTTCAGAAAGTAGTGTCCTGAGTACTGGCAATTTCCCAGACAGGAGTGCCTCGAGTACTGATTTTGCATCTGTCAATAGCACCACAGGTTGTGTACCATTGCTGGTATTTAGTAATTTCTCTGTTGCTATCTTGATTGCCTCAATTTCAGCATCGTAGTTATGGCAGTACTTTCCTGTCGGTACTCTAGCTGTGTCCCTAGTACTATTTGGGTATTCTATGTACACTCCCGCTCCTCCATTTCGAACAGCATTTTGTGCTGACCCATCTGTGTAGACTCGGATCCAGAGGTCCTGTGGGTATTCTTCATCAAGGAAGCTGAGAGTGGCTGTTCTGCGCTGCACACTGTTCTGTTCTTCCTTGTCAAATATTCCTCTCACTTTTGTCTGGATTTGTAATGATAGTCTATGCTCATCATTCCATGGAGTTCGCTCTGGAATAGTTGTTAGGGGGATACCAACTGTGGGCAGATCGGTGGTTTCTCTGCAAAGTCGTTTGGCCTGGTGGATAAAACTACTTCTTTTCAACCGCCCCATAGCTAGGTTTTCAAATCTGTTCTTCATAGGGTGGCCTGGCAAGCTGAGGAACTTTTCTGCTTGTATTAGCGTTTTCGTATCTCTGCGCTCACTCAGTGCTTGTGTCCTCCCCATCTTCTCCATTTCCACTATAGGGGTTGATCTCATCCCTCCTGTGGTGACTCTAAGTGCTTGATTTTGCACTTTGTCCAGCTCTTGTAGTGTGGTTTTTGATGCCGAACACCACGCAGTTGACCCGTATTCCAGGTGTGGTCGTATGCTCTGTTGATAAACTTTGCTAAAGTATTTTCCCACTGGCTCCCCATGTGGTTCCACTTAGCTTTCTCAGGATGGCTATTTTCCTTCTGGCTTTTGCTACTGCTTTGTTGATGTGCTTTCTCCATGTCAGCCTGCCATCAAATGTTATTCCAAGGTATGTTGGTTCTTTATCTTCTCTTAGGGGTGTTCCATTTATCTGGATGGTCCCTGCCTTTTGTTTTGGAGAGAGGGTAAATAGGGTGGTGCTGCACTTGTCAGTGTTTATGCTGACACACCATCTATTTGCCCATGCAACAAATGTGTCTACAGCTCTTTGTAGTAATCTGGTGGCCACTGATGCATGTTCATTTGTGCTCCATAGAACCAGGTCATCGGCGTACATTGCCGCTTTAATTCCATGCGGTAGATTAGCAACGAGATCATTGATGAAGATTAGAAAAAGTGTGGGGGACAAGACTCCTGCCCTGGGGAACACCGTGACGCAGTAGTACTTTCTTGCTCTTTAGTCCGTCTATCTGTACTCGGGCTCTTCTGTTGTGCAAGTATGCTTTCACCCATTTGTACATTCTTCCATTGACTTTGCAGTTTCTCAGTTTATTCATCAGACCTTCTTTCCAGACTTTGTCAAAGGCTTTCTTCACATCTATCCATGCCGCAAGCACCAGCTTCTTCTCTTGGAATGCATCCTCAATTTCTTGAGAGAGGTAGGTTGTCTGATCTTCCGTAGAGTAACACTGCCTAAAGCCAGCCTGCTGTGGCACAAGGATGTTTTTACTTTCAATGTACCACTGCAGTCTGTGATTGATGATGCGCTCCAGTGTTTTGCAGAGACAGCTGGTGAGGCTAATTGGTCTGTAGCTAGAGGCAATGGAACTATCTTTCCCTGATTTTAGGAGGGGTATCATGATTGCTTCTCTCCAGGCTTGTGGAACACTGCCTAAGGTCCAACTATTATTGAAGATCTGCAACAGCTTTGCTTTGGCCTCTGTTCCTAGGTTCCTGATCATTTCATTGGAGATACCATCAGCTCCTGGTGACTTTCTCGTTTTCAGTTTTGATATGGCTAGCTCCAGTTCGCTGATTGTGATGGGCGCCTCCAGAACCTCATGTACTATTTCCTTCTGTCCTGTATGTTGCCGTTTCTCTCGAATCTCTTGTTGTTTCTCTGGACTAATTTTGATATTGTTATCTTGTGCGAATGAGTCCGCAAAATGGTCAGCTGCTTGCTTTCGTGTTAAGATGTTTCCATCTTTATGTAGTGCAATTTTTGAGTTTCTCCCTGTGCCCTCATCGTTAAGTTGTTTTATTAGCTTCCACAATTTCCTTGTGTCTCTCTCAAAGTTCAGAGACTCTGATTTTTCCTGCCAGCTTTTCCGTCTAGCCTGAAGCTTGGCCCTTTGAAATTTGGCTTTTGCATGCTGGAATTTATTGTGGTGCTCTTGGCTGGGTGTGGCCTCTGCTTGCTTTCTACATACTTCCACATCATTATGCAACTGTTCCAGTTCACTACTCCAGTAGGATTTATATTGTTACGGGCTCCTCTTGGTACTGTTTCTCGCGCTGCCTGTAGTATGCATTTCCCAAACTCTTCAACTACTTTATTTATGTCTTTCTCGGTGTTCAAGTAACCTGTATGCTGGTGCGATTCTTGTACAGTCTGCTTTCTTGTAGTTCCACCTCGAGAGGGTGCTGCTTTCACTTACAAGCTCATTTTCTCCAGATATTATTTTCCTATACAGTGAAACTATTTTCAGAAATGTGGAAGATATAAATGGAATCAGCACTGGAGGACGAAACATCAATAATATTAGATATGCAGATACAGTTTTGATTGCAGACAATGAGCAGGATCTGCAACAATTATTAGATGCGGTTGTTGCAGAGAGTGAACAACTGGGATTAGAATTAAATTGTAAAAAGACACAGATTATGGTCGTCACTAGGAAGAATGAAATACCACAATGTAATATACAAGTAAATGGGAATATTCTTCAACAAGTGAATCGGTACAATTATCTAGGAACAGTCATAACATCTGATGGGAGATGCCTTGTAGAGATTAGAACAAGAATCGCCACGGCGAAAGTAGCCTTTAGCAAGATGAAATTGGAGAACTTAGTGACAACTGGCAAGATCTAAGGGAACCGACCAAGGGGAAGACCGAGAAGTAAATACCTGGATGGCTTGGCCACATGGCATGGTCGAGGCAGGAACACTGAGCTGATCCAGGACTCTGGTGATCGAGTGAAATGGCGAATCACGACCGCCCACCCTTTCCGTCACAGTTCATGATTGATTGATTGATTGAACTTAGTAGAGTGAAGAAGTAGGTTTACAGGACACACTTGACAGGCTGCACAGTTAAAACAATAGTGTGGCGATTCGGGGTTCGAATCTGTCGTCTTCAAATAACGAAAGCGTCTCACTTTAATATTAAGCGTACTCCCAAGCACAGCCAACCAGACACCCCACAGAAAATTGTCATCATTAGCCAGCTCTCACATCAATCTGAATCCACAACGGTGGAATTCGGACAAGTTGTACCTAATCTTTTCAATAGCACTAAAGGTTTCAGACATGTATACTAACCACACATAGGTCCAATAAACTAACCACACATAGGTCCAATAAACTAACCACACATAGGTCCAATAACAAACCACACATAGGTCCAATAAACTAACCACACATAGGTCCAATAAAATAACCACACATAGGTCCAACAAAATAACCACACATAGGTCCAATAAAATAACCACACATAGGTCCAATAAAATAACCACACATAGGTCCAATAAAATAACCACACATAGGTCCAATAAAATAACCACACATAAGTCCAATAACTAACCACACATAGGTCTAATAAACTAACCACACATAGGTCCAATAAAATAACCACACATAGGTCCAATAAACTAACCACACATAGGTCCAATAAACTAACCACACATAGGTCCAATAAACTAACCACACATAGGTCCAATAAAATAACCACACATAGGTCCAATAACTAACCACACATAGGTCCAATAAAATAACCACACATAGGTCCAATAACTAACCACACATAGGTCCAATAAACTAACCACACATAGGTCCAATAAAATAACCACACATAGGTCCAATAAACTAACCACACATAGGTCCAATAAAATAACCACACATAGGTCCAATAAACTAACCACACATAGGTCCAATAAAATAACCACACATAGGGCTAATAACTAACCACACATAGGTCCAATAAAATAACGACACATAGGTCCAATAAACTAACCACACATAGGTCCAATAAACTAACCACACATAGGTCCAATAAACTAACCACACATAGGTCCAATAACTAACCACACATAGGTCCAATAAACTAACCACACATAGGTCCAATAAACTAACCACACATAGGTCCAATAAAATAACCAAACATAGGTCCAATAAAATAACCACACAAAGGTCCAATAAAATAACCACACATAGGTTCAATAAAATAACCACACATAGGTTCAATAAAATAACCACACATAGGTTCAATTAAATAACCACACATAGGTTCAATAAAATAACCACACATAGGTTCAATAAAATAACCACACATAGGTTCAATAAAATAACCACACATAGGTTCAATAAAATAACCAGACATAGGTCCAATAACTAACCACACATAGGTCCAATAACTAACCACACATAGGTCCAATAACTAACCACACATAGGTCCAATAAAATAACCACACAGAGGTCCAATAACTAACCACACATAGGTCCAATAAAATAACCACACATAGGACCAATAAACTAACCACACATAGGTCCAATAAAATAACCACACATAGGTCCAATAAACTAACCACACATAGGTCCAATAAACTAACCACACATAGGTCCAATAAAATAACCACACAATGGTCCAATAACTAACCACACATAGGTCCAATAAAATAACCACACATAGGTCCAATAAACTAACCACACATAGGTCCAATAAACTAACCACACATAGGTCCAATAAACTAACCACACATAGGTCCAATAACTAACCACACATAGGTCCAATAAACTAACCACACATAGGTCCAATAAACTAACCACACATAGGTCCAATAAACTAACCACACATAGGTCCAATAAACATAACCACACAAGGTCCAATAAATAACCACACATAGGTCAATTAACACAAAAAATAACCACACATAGGTTCAATAAAATAACCACACATAGGTTCAATAAATAACCACACATAGGTTCAATAAAATAACCACAACATAGGTTCAATAAAATAACCACACATAGGTTCAATAAAATAACCACACATAGGTTCAATAAAATAACCACACATAGGTTCAATAAAATAACCACACATAGGTTCAATAAAATAACCACACATAGGTTCAATAAAATAACCACACATAGGTCCAATAACTAACCACACATAGGTCCAATAACTAACCACACATAGGTCCAATAATAACTAACCACACATAGGTCCAATAAAATAACCACACATAGGTCCAATAACTAACCACACATAGGTTCAATAAACTAACCACACATAGGTCCAATAAAATAACCACACATAGGTTCAATAAAATAACCACACATAGGTCCAATAAAATAACCACACATAGGTTCAATAAAGTAACCACACATAGGTCCAATAAACTAACCACGCATAGGTCCAATAAACTAACCACGCATAGGTCCAATAAACTAACCAAGCATAGGTCCAATAAACATCACCCACTAAATATGGACCTAGCACTATATGCACTTTAAAGTGCTTTTTGCGCTTACTCCTTTCAACTTGAGTGTAGTCCACATACACTACTTCTAGTAGTACTTGACCAAATTTTGTGTGTGGATTAGCTTTCCCTATAACCAGTGTCTCGCGCCATCAGGCGAACCCACTCCGACTTAGTGGTACTTGTAATTTACGTCCCCAAATCAAGGATAAGACGTCAACATTTTAGTCCAGCTGTCCGGTGTAGGGGTTGAACCCCTTACCTCGGCATCAGTACACTTGATGTTTCAGGATGTGGGTTCTTAGCCATTCGGCCATGCTGACTTCCTGTCTGTTATTTGACTGACTTTAATCAAATGTTGCATGTTCTGTGTAGGAAGTTGCGATCAACCACTTGCTGATGTTCTAGACAATGTTGAGTTCAGTAGCTTGCCACTGCTTTGTGTGCGAGACGTCAACCTTTAAGTCCAAATAACCGGTGTTTGGAATTAACCCGCTACTCCGCCGTCAGAACAGGGGATTACTTAGTTCAGATAACAAGCACATAAACACGGGGCTATTATACAGGATTTAGTATAGGGTGTATTTTAAATGACTGTGCACTGTTTGAAAATATTGCCGGTTCAAGCTTTGTATTCACCCTCTGTAAAGTTCATGTAACATAATAGGTAAATAGAAACGTTGTACCGGCAATATTTTCAAACACTGTCCAGTAATTAAAAATGCACCCTGTATATAAGTAGCTTATGCACGATGGGCACATTAAGCATCTATCGACTGTTGGGAATCAAATATTTTAGACCGTAATATGGGGTGGGGGGCTTCAAATGAAAACCTCAAAAGTGTGATGGAAATTCTAATAACAGTGCCATTGCCTGGTGACCTGTTATAGTGTCGTTAAGGATGTCAAGAGGCTTAAGCACGTGACATCACGGCGTAGACGAACACGGTGACGTCATAAAGACAGTTTAAAGATGGCCACCCAACTTTTGACATGCACCAAAGAGAAGCAGCGTTCTGTAATTCGTTTTTTGATAAGTGAAGGGGTAAAACCTATAGATATACATCGGCGAATGAAGGTCCAGTGTGGGTTGCATGCCTGTCTGTCCAGCAAGTGTATGCGTGGCGTTTCAAAACGGCGTGAGTTTTGTGAAAAGGTACAGCAGGTGGCGCATGAGTGGTTACACGCGTTACCAAGAGCATTTTTTGTCTACAGGAATCCAAGCATTTTATCGGCGCTGGAGGACTTGCATTAAACGCAGTGTTGACTACATCAACAAATGATACATGTGTTCTTTCCTTTTTCAGAATATATTAAACCCCCCCCCCCCCCACCCCACCCCCCCCCCAAAAAAAAAAATAATAATAATAAATAAATAAAAAAAAATTTTTAAAATAAAAGTAATAATAATACGAGGGTAAGTTAATAAGTAAGTCACAAATGGCTGTAGAAAATAACTAAATATGATAACAACTTGAAACTAATTTATTATTATACATACATTGTCCCTTTATTTCTCAACATAATTTCCACCAACATTGATGCACTTATCCCATCGTTTTATCAGTCCTCCCAAACCGGCTGCATAGAACTGAGTACTCTGTTATCATTTACGTGCCATCCCCCAGAACTGTGAGACTTACTTATTGACTCGCCCTCCTAACTTTTTCTCCCCAGCTATGCACCGCTTTACGGGACAAAGATTTGTCGGCATAAACACTGAAAACCACCTTGGCGGGAGAGATTTCGCGAATGACGCCGAAGTTGAATGTGAAGTGAAAACTTGGTTTAGAAAACAGAGCACGCAGTTCTATGCAGCCGGTTTGGGAGGACTGATAAAACGATGGGATAAGTGCATCAATGTTGGTGGAAATTATGTTGAGAAGTAAAGGGACAGTGTATGTATAAAATAAACTGGTTTCAAGTTGTTATCATATTTAGTTATTTTTCTACAGCCATTTGTGACTTACTTATTAATTTACCCTCGTAATAATAATTTAAGGTTTTCATTTGAAGCCCCCTCGTAAATACAATTCCTAGACTAGACTTCAACATTAGAAAGCATAACCACATATGAATATGTAGGATGGCGCCGTGGTTGAGAGGTGTCTAGTCCGCCTCATGTTTAAAGGTACCCGGTTATAGGAAATAAGCAAGGAGCAGGCAAAGAAATAAATACATGCATCACGTATGATGAAGCAAGCTTCACCACTCTGATGATCGTGTCAATGTGAACTATGACCGCGGAAGATCATGGCATATGATACCATTCTTCTGACTGAGTAATCTGAAATGACACATTCTATATATCATTCCAGGTCCGGGTTGGTGATGTACGTCAATCTCATTTGGTGGGGGCTTCCATAACTGGAATGGTGATCCGAGGTTTAGCAGCCGAAGAAGGCGCCTACTACCCACTGTATCAACACCACTGCGGGTTCATGGCCAATAACATGTCTGACCGGATGTGCCTTCTGTGGCCGGTGATCATCACCCACGTGATTGACCAGGACAGTCCCCTGTATGACATCAGCCCTCTTGACTCAGAGCCAGACATTAATTTTGAGGTGATTTTGTACATGTCTGGATCTGTAGAATCTACAGGTAAGGCTTTTGTGTATGAGGCGTTTGGGAGGAAGGTTAAGAACAATTCCTTTAAATATATATATATATATATATATATATATATATATATATATATATATATATATATATATATATATATACATATATCCACACACACATACACACACACGCACGCACGAACACACACACACACACACACACACACACACACACATGGAGGATAGTCACTTAAACAGGTTAAAGCCTCTGAAGTATTTATGCTTGTGGCTACCGTTTGCATTCGCATTTTCCTCATGTTGGACTGGAAGTGTATGGTTCCGTCGCCCTGCTAGTGAGCTGAGTGCGTGGTGCGATACTGTGAGCAGTAAATTTTGTGTTAAATGCTTTTACATCTGTCGGCGTTTCTTTGGAGCGTGAACTACATGTTCGGAGTAATGGCGACCGGGTTTGTCGCAGAACTGACTGATTTTGCCTTATGCAGAAACGTGTGGCTGATGGTTTTCTAATGACTGCCGCTTCCATAGACGATGAACTGTATTTTTCGTATTATGTACAGTGAAACGCTTTTACATATGTCCGCGGTTGTTTATAGTGTGAACTGCATGTTCGGAAAAATGGACGGCTGGCTTTGCCGCAAGACGGACTGGTTTGCCTTATGTAGTAATATGTGGACTGCTGTTTTTTCTAGTGACTGCCGCTTCCATCGAAGATGAACTGTATTTTTCGTGGAGGACTTTTGTGTTGACATTCTTGCGGCAGCTTTCTGCACAGTGTACCTAATGGGCTGTTGGCTTGTAGAGACTCCTGTCTGTGTGTGATATTCACTGGCACAGGAACAGAGCATAATGGGGACGACGCCTTGCTGTGAAATTGGAACCGCGACTAGTGCAGCCGCCATGATCTTTACAGGTTATGGGTTTCTTTTTGCCCCCGACAGAAAAAAAGTCCAAACCGTACCCAGGCTTCAAATCCTGGTCTCCCGAAGGAGAATCCGACATTCTAACCACCGCTCCTCTTCATACTAATGTTTCCAATCATTGTATCATTATGTCTGCTTTTCCTTCTCTTTCGTGTATTATTCCTAATCCAAATCTAATATTCTGTATCATCACATATTCTCAAGTCTGCTTTTCGTTCATTATAGAGTGAATGTATAATCTGTATTAACCACTGGCTCCGTGACGAAGGATTTACGGACGCACTTCGTGGGTTGTGAGCGATTTGGTAGCAGATCGCCTTACTTTGGTTTTTTTTTTAATGAACAGTTATCGGTGTCCGTCGTTCAGAAAGCAATGCCAAACTACTGAACTGAAAGTTTCTCAGGAATCACGAACCGCCAAAAAATGCTGGGGTTGGCCGCTTCTTCATGTAAAGAATATGCAACAACTTTATTAACTAAGTTATGTATCTAATCCTTTTGCACCTGCAACGAAATAGAAATGAGCGAGAGGAGAGAGCGTGGGGACAGGGGGGGGGGGGGGGGGGGGAGTACCATTTCTTTACAGGGCTGAATTCGCCAGGTGCATTACATGCGCCCATTCAACAAACTATTCACAGCTGCATTAAAGTTTGGATTGGCATCTCAAAAAACTACATCAAACGGAGTCTAGATCATATACCATTTTATGGAAATTTACCATATCAGTTAATTAATCACGTGTCTAACTTCACCATTGGTCGATACACATGTGTTATTTTATATCTTCCTTACACCAGTTTAATAAAACACTAAAATATATGCAAAGTTGACTGACTGGCACCTTGCCGTCTTGACAGACGAGAGCTTGTAAAACGGTATTATGACACCTCTCCATAACACAAAGCCTGGGCTGAATTTAGAGACCATGTGTTGCCCATGCAGCAGGATCCCTCTCTGGGCCTGCCTAGTTTACTCCAGAGGAGAGACGACATCAATACGTCTGGAACAAGATAAGCTGCAGAAGCTGCCGGCTCAGCAAAGCAAGACTCTAACCGGTCCGTCTGTCGTAGCTCCCGTCCTAGACCGAGCAAGGACTTAGGGTTTGGTCTGCCCTGCCATTTAATCTTTAGGATGCATTTCCTCGCACTAGGGTAAGTCTTGTACCCTCCCAATTGCACTCCTCCGCCGGAAGCCGTTGGCACAATGTGGGGTGTCGGGTTTGGTGAGCGCCGCCCAACATTCGGCACTAATAGAAAGCAGGTAGTACCGTCTACTGTCATACGGTAGCTCAGTCATATCTGACTAAGACCTGACACACATGCGAATTTACATGCTTAATATTTCAACATTCCATCTCCCTCTTCTTCTGTTGCTCTGTTTGCCTCAATGAGTTATAAGCACTCAACCAACTCACCCCAAGTCCTCCTATCTTTAGCCATTCCATGCAGCTCTGTCCTTGTTCTTCCCATATTGTTCTTTTCTGTTTCTATTCTCTTCTCCGTATGGGGCTTTTAAGTTTTCCACATTTTCTTCTACCTTGTGGGTTCCCGACTAAGACGGTTCTAGTTATATTATCGTGGGGAAACAACGGGGAAATATTCCATCGTAGGCTCATTGTATTGTTTCATATATTTCTGGTATTATGTGTTGTAGACAGTTACAACTTTTTGGCACCTTATAAGAAAAACTGCTGATAACTGAAAATTGCTGACCACTGACAAAATTGACGGGAAAAGAGCCAGGAGTAGGCAAAGAGTTGAATCCCAGGATGGTTATTTGTATTTTAGTTATTGCATTGTATTCGTTTTTCTCAGCCATCCTGAATCGTACATCAAAGTACTTATCTGTTCTTAGAATAACTTTATTAAGTCTCAAGTTCCTAAGCCCCTTTTTCCCTCTCATAAATCTTACCTTTATTTATACATTTCTGCATTCCAGAAAATTAAAAGTGTCTTATGCAATAAGTTACTATTACCGAATGTAATAAGACAGTGCTTACATGTTATATAGAACATGATTTACATTGCTGTACTGCAGCGAATCCTGGACGTTAATTAATAAATCAGGAAAAGCTTGGAATATTGGTGATGTTGTTCGTGAGACGAATACCCTGGACTGCCAGAATAACTAACAAGGATTGCCAGAGGCTAATGACTATACAATTATGTGCAACTATAGGACAGAGACAAATATCATTCTGTTGTCATGTAATGGGAAAAATGCTTTTGGAGAGCGTCGTGACAAATGTAAATGGGAAAAGAGGCAGGGCAGACCAAGAAAAACGATGGACGTAGACGGTGGCATGGAGGGATATCAGAACAGTTGATCCAGAGCGCCAGGGCCGAGATCTGTGCACACTTCAGCTTCCAAGGAATATGAGGATGATAATAAGTGGGACGTGATTGCTGTTACAGTCAGCGCCTGGCGTTGTCTTCACATTTATAAACGCATGTTGACATCTTTAAGTAATTGGTTAGTAATCAATTTGGTTTACCATTTTTATGGGAAATTTCCTAAGTGTAAAGCTGTCTCGTATGTTGTTTACACAATGTTTCCAATCATTGTATTATTATGTAAGTCTGCTTTTCCTTCTCCTTCGTGTATTATTCCTAATCCAAAATCACTCATTACATCTTCAGCTCTTCCATTCCTTCCTTGTGTGTTGAAACCTTCAAATCTTATCTTGATTTCTTGTGATTTGATCCACATAATATCTTTGTATTTCTTCTTCACTACTTCTTGTTGCATTTCCATATTTGTTTTCCCCGCGTTTCCATCCTGTTTCAGGATATTGCGGTCAACACCAGCATCTTTCAGCTTTATGTTGATTCCTAGGCTAGATTACGCTCATCAGCACGCCACGACTTTCTGAGCGCCGGCTCCATACTCTCATAAGTCACTGGCGCATTCGAACCACTTCTAATTCTCGTGCGCTCACGTCGACCACGAGAGTATTCGGGATTAACGGAGAAAGCTTGCTAATCCCTCGGCCAGGCAGCCGGCGCATTTCCATTATACTTGTGTGATATTTAATTATTGGTTTGTCTTTGATCATTGTCACGGGTCGGGTCTAAGGGGCATCTCAGTGTCATTTGAAGTCGTGTTTAGCTTCTATTGAATTCTGGTGATTGGAATCTGGAGGTCTAGTCGTCCTCCCTGTATCTGGCACTCCGGCTCGTTTATCTATTGTTGCATAGGGGCCTAAGCTGGATCTTGTTGTAGTTACTACCCAATACTATACGAGCCTTCTATATCATCCTCCTCGTTCTGAAACCAGTGACTGACATCATATTGAACCACGAAAGCACTGCACAGAATATCATATCTCATATCACATAATTAATCATGTCACTTCCATCGGTTGGTATGCAATACACAGTCATATTCACTCCTTAAAATATTATTCTATATTTACACTCACTCTGGCGGGAATGTGACATGCCATCGCCAACGCGGGCTTTCAGTCTGTTATGTACCTTTCACGGTGTCTCAGCCCTGACTGACCATCCATCCGATTTGTGAAAATAAGGAACTTTCCACATCGTTCAACCAGCTTCAGCAGCGTTGGTTATAATTGTGGTGACCATAGTGCGGTATATATTGTCCTGGACTTTTACGAATTAGGTGCAGCTGGGAACTTCGCTTCCTCGAGTTATGAGACCTTAATGGCATTTTTCAATTTCAGATACTTTTCAAGGAAAGAAGGCGATTGCAGGAAGATAGAAACTAATTAATTTCAATAATTTGCAATCATCTTCAGGTGAAACTTGTGAAGCACGAACCTCTTACATTGCCAGTGAAATTCTGTGGGGACACCGGTTTCAGGAAATTGAAGAGTTTGACTATGAGCTTAATCGGTGGAGAATCAATTTTTCTGGTAAGCTTCATTGTCAAACCATTGTTTACTTTTCATGAGTTGTATTCTGCATTTTGGAAATTTGTTCAGTGTAAGATAATATAATCCCTTATTGGTCAATTTGGAGTTGGCATGGCTTCAGCCTCTAACTAAAAATAGGTTCGACTGTGGTGTGAAAGACATTGTATAATGGGTCAGTTTAGGGTGGGCGTTGCCTCCTTTATATCTCGACATGTGATATATTCGAATGCAACTGAGCGTAATATTTTCAGAATTAATTTTTCAAAGGTTTTCGATTATGTCCTACTACTCACATATCTATAAGGCATAGATCGACTGCCAAACTTCTCGGTCAGGAACAAAATGTGGATGGTCCTGTGTAGATGTTGTGCAGATGAAACGTATACCAAAAGTACTCGGAATATGTCGAAAACATAACCAAAGCAAAATAGATTAAAATGTAACGTCTATGAATTTTGAAAATTGATATGGGCTATTGAATGGGTATCAGAAAATTGATCTGTGCTAATGAATGGGTATCAAAAAATTTATCAGGGCTATTAAATGGGTATCAGAAAATTGATCAGAGCTATTGAATGAGTATCAGAAAATTGATCTGGGCTATTGAATGGGTAACAGAAAATTGATCAGGGCTATTGAATGAGTATCAGAAAATTGATCAGGGCTATTAAATGAGTATCAGAAAATTGATCTGGGCTATTAAATTGGTATCAGGAAATTGATCTGGGCTATTGAGTTGTGTTGAGTTGAGTTAAGAACCGACATCACTGCACTCAGGACATTCCCATACGTGATCCGTCCCCTCGTTCAACAGCCAGTGAAGAGTCATAATCGTTCCCACCGCTATCTGATTAAAAGTTCTCCTGGTCTTCCCTCTCAGTTTTGAGAGTCTTTCAGAACCCCTGCCGATCCCCCGCAATCTCATTTTTTCCACACATGGGTTCCCAATCTGATTCTCCGCCTTCTCCACCTGGTCCCGCAAGCGCAAGATCACCCCCCCCCCCCACCCCTTGTCTATAGGCAAACTACCACCAAGAGGTGCATTCCCTGTTAGCCTATCAGCCTATCAGTCTAGGCTATTGAATGAGTATCAGAAAATTGATCTGGGCTATTGAATGGGTATCAGAAAATTGATCTGGGCTATTGAATGAATATCATAATATTGATCTGGGCTATTGAATGAATATCATAATATTGATCTGGACTACTGAATGAATATCATAATATTGATCTGGGCTATTGAATGGGTATCAGAAAATGTCTTGGGAAGTAAAGGCGGCCGATGTGACACCGACCACATCAGCTATCTAGTGTCGATTGGTCTATAACAATTTGGGTCTATACTAAACCGCTATAAGACGCCTGAAAGGGATATTTACTTGACTATTCTGTTGTGCCTGTATACCAGATACCCGCCATCATCTGTTACTCATTGTTATCCATACAGGGTTTAACACCACTTCCTTCGACAAGAAAATAAGCCACAGTGCCAAAGAGTTGGATGGTATTCGGGCAGACAAAGCCCGAGAAGCGGGAAGAGCTCTAGAAGAAGTTGAAGCACTGGCGACAGCCTACAGTAATCGTGGATTTCTAACCTCCAGCAGTAGTGAACAGGCTCCATTGATTGACGAGCCGGAGCAGCGGGAGTCGGATGTGTGATTGTATGTCATTCCAGTATAGATGCATATGTGGTAGATTGGTGATCTTCCTGTATATTTGGTAGATTGTTGGGTTTCCTGTATTTGTGGTAGATTGTTGGTCTTCCTGTATTTGTGGTAGAGTGTTGGTCTTTCTGCAAATGTGGTAGATTGTTGGTTTTTCTGCATATATGGTAGATTATTGGTCTTCTTGCTGTCGTACATTGTAGGTCTTTCTGCACATGTGGTAGATTGTTGGTCTTTCTGCTTATGTGGTAGACTGTTGGTCTTTCTGTATATGTGATAGATTGTTGGTCTTTCTGTATATGTGATAGATTGTTGGTCTTCCTGCATGTATGGTGGAATGTTGGGTTCTCATGCATATGTAGTACAATATTGGTCTTCCTATTTGAAAAAAAAAGTTGTTTCTAGAAGATCATGGTTCATGAAGACTGGGTTCTGAGCGCCAACCATCCTAACATACTATGGGGGTTAATGACATTATGTGGTTTATGGCAGAAGTGTTCTATTTAGAAACCACAACGTTTATTCCTTTCTAGAATGGAATATTATTCAATCTTTATTATTAAAAATCTCCTTTTTTTAAAGATGCAATTCCATTTCTAACCATCTGCTACAAAGACAACTGATGTAATCCTTTATTCAGATCTCTACGTCACGACATGTGTTTATTTTCTTGCATATTTGTGTGGAAAAAATAATATTCACGATCAAATCTACATGCCAACGTAGATTACAATCAACAATGAAGGAAATATAAATGTCACAAATTGTGTACATCTTTATCTCTGTAATCAACAACAAATGCGGACTGTCAAGAGATGTCGTACTAAGACTTGCCAACACAGTCCACAGGTTTAATAGTATTTAAAAAAAAAAAAAAAACTATTCCATAACACTACCAGACAAGTTAATATAAAGTTCATTAGAACATGGTCGACCACGCAAACGATGAACAGAGGGAATAACAGAGTCTATGGACATCTTGATATATGAAGTTCATACAAGGGCACTCTCCGGCCGTTTATGCTTTACCGCGACACCGCAAGGTACAAGAGGAATATGATGAGATGAGATGATGATGAGATTAGATAAGATGAGATGAGATGATGATGAGGTAAGATCTTTATTGTGGCTACACACGAATGAAAGTCATGGAGCACTTCACAATCACTAAATAAGGCATTCGTGGCTTTTGAGCTTAAAACTTTACCAAACAGTTTATAGAGCGTCAAAGAAGACGAACAATATTGAAATTCTTCTTCAAGATCAGAACTTCGAGAAAACGGATTTTTTCTATGCGCGTTCCCATCCTAAAGTTATCTTCCATATGCCATCCAAAACATTCTCCATGTTATCACTGACTGGGGTAGCGGGTTCAACTCCTGCACCGGTCAGTTGGCCTAAAATGTTGATGACTGGTCCAGACTTGGGGATTTAACTTACAAGTACCTCTGACATCAGATTGAGTTCGACTGATGGCGAAGTGCACTGGTAATAAGGAAAGCTAATCCACACGCAAAAACCGGTCCAGTGTACTAGAAGTTGTAGTACGTATATGGACTACGCTTGATTTCAAAGCGAGCGAGCGCAAACAACAACAAAAAATTTTTTTTTTAAAAACATCAGTTACTGTCTATACATCCAACCACCAGTCGACTGCACTGTTGTGTCTCAGTGAATTTAATCAGAGAACCGCAAGCAACAGGCTGCGCGATTTATTGCCTGGCATATGTTCCTCTACATGTCGACAAGTGCATACCGCAGAATCAAGTATCACATGGAGTGAACAGCTCAATTATAGTAGTAGGACATAATCGAAAACCTTTGAAAAATTAATTCTGAAAATATTATGCTCAGCTGCATTCGAACATATCACATGTCTGCTGGACTTGAATTTTTCCAATGTCTTTGTCATTCTCGTGTACTTGTTTTGTTCTCTTGATGTTGTGTCTTATTGCTGTGGTATTAAACTGTCAGACTAATGTCTACTTATTGACTGGGTTGGGGAAAAAACTGCTCTCAACATCTACCATCTAAAACACACTCTCTTTCCTTAGCTGTTTCTTGTCAGTTGGTGTTCGGTTGGTGTTCGGTATCCACTCTTCAAGAATCAGAATGCTCTCATCTGTTTCTTTGTCAATTACTAACTCATCTTCTCATTATGAACACAACCATACTTCAGGCAGAGTGACATTCCTCAGTTCAACAATCAATAATAGGGTTAGATGTGTGTCTCTTCCTAATAGCCTGCAGCCGATTTCAAACGCAGTGGGCGGGGTTGCATTTAGCATACTCTACCGCTTAGCCACAGAGGCCGGCACCTTACCTTCTATCGCTCACTATTATTGCAATTTCTCTTCTCTACTGTTTTGCCTTACATTAACTTTACATTCTCGTCTTGTCTTCTTTCACGTTTGGTCTTCAGATGAAAAGAATTTCGCCTCTGCTTCGGACGGATAGACAGACAGACAGAAATCATATAAATAGACAGACTGATACCATACTATCCACCCATTACTACATTTGTAAATAAAATGAGGAGATAGATCGTTTCGTTGTTTTTAATTTAACCCCTGACGAATTCATTATCTGATGTACACGTATAAGATCTTCATGTGCACATTAATAGTTACAAAAATGCTGATTTACACAAGCCTTTGAGCCAACTGGATTTGCAATACACTCAAAAACTGGCCGAAGTGGTCAAACATCCTGTCACGCATGATGCCTCGGGGGTTCCATATTTCCTACATAAACCATGACCCAGTTAGCACTGTATGCAATCATCATCCTCATCGTCATCCCATCTTATTCCTCTTGTAGCTTGCGGTGTCGAGGTGAAACACAACGTCCGGGAGAATGTCCGATAATGGGCTTCACACATCGAGATTCCCATGAAATATAATTCCATTTGCCCATCGTTAATAAGGTCGGTTTCGCCGTCTGGTTCCATTTGTTCTGTACATCATTGCTTGTTGTGGTAAACTGTTAATTAGAAACGTGAAGATTCCTTGGGTGAGCCCAGTAACAGAGCGTTATGTGTCGGCTCTGCAATTATGGAAGCCTCCTTAGATGGCGAGGAAAGCCCATGGTCTGCCCTTGCCTTCTCTTGAGTGTTGGCCGGTATGTCTTTAGCTGTTCTAAAAGGGCCAATTGAGATGGTGATAAACACCCATCCATCCATCATGTGCCATGCCGGTAAGCGTGGGCGGTCATGTTCTGCCATCTCACTCGATCACCAGAGTCATGGATGAGCTCCGTGTTTCTGTCTCGACCATGCCACAAGGTACTTGCTTCTAGGTCTTCCCCTTGGTCTGTTCCCCTCGATCTTACCAGTTGTCACCAAATTCTCCAATCCATTTCTTCTCATAACATGCCCAAAGAATTTTGACTGTCTACGTCTAATTTCTCTAATCAATTTACGATCTTCATTTGTTTCTTGAAGGACTTGTTCATTGGTCTTTCTGGCTGTCCATGGTATTCTTTGCATTTTCCTCAGAAACCACATCTCTACAGCCATCAGATGTTTTTCATCCTGACTGCTCATTGTCCACGCTTCACATCCATATAAAAGTACAGGTTCTATGTAGCATCTCAACACTCTCTTTTCTCGTTTCAATTGACATCTTTTTATTGGTCAATATGTTTTTCATCTTGCTAAAGGCTACTTTTGCCATGGCGATTCTTGTTCTAATCTCTTCAAGGCATCTCCCATCAGATGTTATTACTGTTCCGAGATAATTGTACCTACTCACTTGTTGAAGAATATTCCCATTTACTTGTATATTACATTGTGGTATTACGTCCTTCCTAGTGACGACCATAATCTGTGTCTTTTTACAATTTAATTCTAACCCTAGTTGTTCACTGTGTGTAACAATCGCATCTACTAAATTTTGCAGGTCCTGTTCATTGTCTGCAATCAAGACTGTATCATCTGCATATCTAATGTTATTGATGCATCGTCCCCCAATGTTGATTCCTTCCATATCTTCAATATTTCTGAAAATACTTTCACTGTACAGGGAAAACAGATCTGGAGACATTACACATCCCTGTCTCACACCCCTTTTAATAGGCTGATATTGGCTTACTTCATTATCAACTCTTATGGCAGCTTGTTGTTTCCAATATATGTTTTTTACAAGTCTAAGATCTTTTCCATCAATTTGTAGATCTTCAAGCATCCTTATCATGTTGACATGTCTCACTTTATCAAAAGCCTTTGTGTAGTCGATAAAGCAAAGGTATAGATCTTTGTTTACTTCTATAGAACGTTCGATTATGGTTCTCAGTATATACACAGCATTTACTGTACCCTTGTCCTTCACAAACCCACATTGTTCTTCTCCTATTTCAGGTTGTATTTTCCTCCTAACGCTTTGCATGATAATTCTTAGCAAAATCTTTGTGATGTGACTCATTATACTAATTGTTCGATGTTGATCACATTCCAAGGCTCCCGATTTCTTTGGGATTGCAATAAATACAGAATTACATAACTCCTGAGGTATATTTCCAGTATCATATATTGTATTAAGCAGACTGGTAACTTTATCTATTCCATATTCTTCTAAAGCATTAATCATTTCTGTTGTGACGCTGTCTGAACCGGGGGTCTTGCCAGATTTCATGTGGTTAAGAGCATTCTGAACCTCCATCTTCAAAATTGCTGGTCCTTCATTATTATTTTGAACATCATACTGTTCGTCTCTGTTATCGTCATAAAGGTTTTTCACGTAATCTGACCATTCATGTAAGATCTGATCTTTTTCTATTATGACTCTTCCATCTTTTGTCTTTAGGCAGCCTGCTGATGTACGTGTTCTTTGATTAGTAAGCTCCTGAATTCTTTTGCGCATTAGTTTCGCATTTTTACTGTTGTGTTGTTTTTCAATTTCTCTGCAATTTTTCTCAAGCCATGTTTCTTTTGCCTCCTTACATAAGGTTCTGACTTTTCTGTGAATTTCTTCATATTTGGCAGGATTATTTTTGTTCTGTCTTCTTGTTTCCATTAGTTGTAAAATTTCTTCAGTCATCCATGTCTTACGGCCCACTTTCTTTACTTTTGGAATAGTTTTTTCTGCTGCACAACAGATTGAATTCTTCATCATTTCCCATTGATCATCTACATCTTGAAATAGGATCTCTAGATCAGACAATATATCAAATTTGTTCTTTACTTCTATGTTAAAATTATCTTGTATTTCTTTGACAGTTTTCAATTTGCACAAGTCATATTTAGGGTTTCCTGCTGTATACTTGACTTTCTTTAACTTTACCCTCAATGTGCCTGTAATTAATCTGTGATCACTGTAACAGTCTGCATTTGGAACTGTTTTTACGACTGTTAACGCATTTCGAAACCTTTTGCTAATCAGGATATAATCTATCTGGTTTTTAATCCTGCTGTCTGGACTCCTCCATGTCCATAATCTTCTAGGGTGCTTTTTAAACCAGGTGTTTCTTACAACCATTTCTTGTTCTTTTGCCCATTCTACAAGTCTGTATCCTCTTTCATTTCTCTCTCCCAAACCATGGTTGCCTACACTGCATCCATCGCCTTGCTGTCCTATTTTTGCGTTGAAATCACCCATTATGATATTTATTTCTGATTTTTTGCAGTTCTTCAAAGCAGACTCCATGTCATTATAAAATTTCTCTATGCTTTCTTCACTGCATTCACTTGTTGGGGCATATACTTGAATGACATTTATTTTAAGAGGTCTTCCATTTAATTTTACTAATAGGACTCTGTCTGACACAGCCTGATATCCTTTGACAGAATTTGATGTTTGCTTATCTAATATAATGGCTACACCTCTTTACTGTTCTTCTCCCCCAGAGTAAATAATTTTACAATCCTCTCCTGTCCTTATCCCTGCTCATTTCCATCTCGTTTCCGATATTCCTAATATGTTAATCTTCTCTCTCTCTTCATTTTTTTTGTTGATGTTTTCTAACTTTCCATCTGCATTCATTGTTCTAACGTTCCAAGTTCCTACTTTCAATGATATTAATCTGTTGCACCTAGTAGCCTGTTGACGGTCTGGAGTCACCTGGTGCGCATGACTATCCCTACCGGGCGAGGTTGCTCCTATGGAGCACCCATTTACGCCGTTTCTCTGATTATCGATGATTTCACACAACATGATTTTCTTGGCATGTGTAAAGAAGGTAGTTTGCCATTGCTTTCATTCCTAGCAGTGACCATACTGGTCAGTGACCGTAGCCATTGTCTCCTCAAAAAAGAGATCCTCTGCCTACCGTCGTGAAGGTGGAGACCATAACCTACAACTATCTGTTGGCTGCTCTCCATCTTCATCCACCACCTGCACCCATGGCCTCACGTAACCCTGATCGGGGGGCTAAATGGGTACTCCACCTTGCCCAAGGGTGTCCCGTAGGCTAGCGGAGGGAAGGAGGCGCCTTACTTCTCCTTTGATAGGGGATAAACACCACAACAATAAAAAAAAAGTCAAACGTCCTACGAAAAACCCGGAAAGGTAACCCAGCTAGCTAATGCCTAAAGAAGTCGGATGTGTCGTCGGAAAGGTTCAAATATCGCAGCTCTGCTGTAAACAGGAACAACACAATTACGTCAAAACAAAAAATTCCAGATGAACGCAAAAGAAATATACTGTCAATTGGCATTCTAGTTATGTGACCGAATCCGGCGTTCTAACATCAAGAAATTGCATTATTCGCTGTCTGTCCGCTAGCAAAGTCCGACCAGTATATAATCCCCAAATATAACTTCAGTCATGCGATTTGATGCTCTATGGAATTATATCATGGTGCTCAATGAAATTATATTTTCTTTAAAATTTCCTTGATGAAACCACAAAAAAGATATTCTATACTTCCCACTTACAAACACATATTGACTATTGCTCTACAATCTGGGATGGATACTCCAAATCAATAACAAAACGCCTTTATTCACTCCAGGAAAGGGCAGTGCGTTTAATTAATGGTACAAAGCTTACCGACAAAAATATTATCTACATAAACGTCTTCAGTTACTGCCTCTTGTGATATTTCTATCATCGTTCACCATAGTATTTCTAAAAGTTTGAGCATACTTGAGCAAAACGGAGCTCCATACTGAATTTTATCATCGATATTTGATATTTTCAAAAACATTAGCACAGCTTGGCTTTGAAAATGCAGTGAGCCGATTGGCAAACCTCACTGAGCAAAGCGTCTCTAAGTCTGGAAATTTTCCGGCAGTATTGCAGAGTGTCATGTTGGCTATGGATTAACTCTATAGCTGCATCAAGACCCCAGAGGCTTGGACAGATATGTTACTATAGTTAATATCCCCAGCCTTTGCTCCGACCACCCCAATAGGATTTTACATCTACCAGGCCCCACACAAGCCGGGACAGCTGACCTTCCCCTCCCCACCTATGGATTCCTACCCACAGGGGGCTCGGACAAGACACAGTCATACTAGTACTCAAAGCCATGGCTAACAAAGCAACATTTAATTTCTGAATACGTCAAATGAACTAAGAGAGGGATGGCTGAAAAGCTTGGATAGAAGACAATGTGTACAATTGCTGCTAGAGAACAGCGAGAAGATCTACAGATGATCAGTCATCATCACGGAGCATGTGACTTCAGTTCGTGCTGTCGTCCCATCGTGGTTAACGACTCACCCGATGAACCTCCAGTGTAAAGTAACTCCAAGGCGTAGACCCTGCTGAAGTTCTCTCCTTCCACTGTGAGTAAGATCTCGGACTGGTCAGGCGTATGACTAATGCCTGACTGACACTTCATCAAAGTTCACTGGTCATCCCTCGATGACGTACTCACTCACAAGTTCCACTCCGCTGATGACGTATGGGCTGACTCTAGAATCTTAGATGTCCCCAACTGATGATAAGACTGGTGGCACAATACACTAATATATACGAGCCTGGTTGCTCTTCGGCTTCTCAACTTAATGGGAAAACTGTCTGCAACCTATAACTGGAGCGCTGGCTCCATATAAATACAATGTCACTTGAATGCTCCTACAAGGGAATGTAAGAACTCAACATATTCACAAGTCACTATGCTACACAGTTCCTTAGGTATCTAATACCTTCACAGCTTTCAATGTCATTGTCCAACAACACCTAGGAATGGGGTAGATCCCTACCCGAACAAGTATGTCCCTCCGGTGTTTCCGAAAATAGTAAACCACTGTTGTAGGTCACTTGACTAAGTTCAGGTGTCATTAAGGATCGCAACTGTAGATTCACACCGTAGTTTAAATGAATTATACAATGGACCTCATTACGACCCAGCCGGGCCTGAAACATAATAAACTGGCCATTGTCGTGACTATTAAACAGAGTTCACTCTCATCAACACAACTGGAACTCATTTCCTTGAGAATACACAGGTCATCACTGAGTTACCTTAGAACTGCACCAGCACCTTACCGGTGTGAATCAAGAGACGCTTCAGTACTCGACCCAACCTGGATCGGTTGACTAAATCTTCGTCGGACTCGTTGCGGCGGTCTTAGCATAGACCCACCAAGATATTCTAAACTCAGCTTATCTCACGTGTTGACTTTGGCAGATTCAGTTGACCGCTTCCAGTATTGCCTCAAACATCATAATGACTGGCACTGGAGTGAGCTGGTCCCATTGAGTTCATGGTCTAACTCATGAATCTCCATTATATAACAGATCCTGAAACATGGAGGTCGGTGTGAGTAATCAACTACAACTAGGACTAACCTGCATCTCAACCTTAACACATGCATCAGAATAATATACATATATCATATATGATATACTAGATCATCATCACATTAGATCATCTCTTAACTACAAGGTACAGGCATGAGGGTGCAAGAGAAAGCAATAGTACGCAAGTGTATAGTCTAAGTAACTCGTCTGGGCAATGATAGGCCCGATAGCACCAGAGTAGACTGTTTGACTCTGTCATAGTATCCTCTACCTGGTGTTATTCCAACCTCCTACTTCTCTTCACCAACTACAACCATAAAATACACCTACTTATCTTTCAGTGTAGCGGTTACATTAACTAGGAGGTGTCCAGCTGACATATCCTCCTCATCCACAACTCAACAATTAATTAATCACTTAACCCATTGATCAATTAATTAAACATAACTCATTAATGACTATCTCACATTAATAAATTATATACACCATAATTCATTAACATAGCATTAACAAATTATAATCATGAATTGTTAATAATCTAATTAACAAACTCATAACAAAGCAACAGCTGTCCGTCCTGGGATCTCTGTCCCAGAACAAGGTTGACCTTTATTAATTGACCTTCTCCCATGACGGTCAAGTCTGTGCAGGTCTATCACAGATACGGTGATCATCCACCTAGTAATCTTTCCCACAGCTGCGGTGGAAAAGAGCACCTTGTTCCATGGCGAGTTAGGCCACGTCAGTCCAGTGTAGAGTGGCATCCAGCCCCTCATCCCCTAAATCTCCAGTCCTTCCACAAGGGTGCCCTACATAGCTTGGATGTAACTCTCACTTCCTAGTGAATAAGTTACCCCACTATAGGTCAGGATTATAGAAGAAAAGAACTGTAGCGACAGACAATGTTCTGTTTGAAGTTCGGATCGTCATTAGCGCAACGGCCTCGATTACAGAGCGTCGCATCGCTCTCGGTCTGGTATGTTAATTCAACCATCGGTTACGCACAATCACTTTGGTCGGATCGGCAAAATCACTAGTCGGTCTAGAAGACATTATACGAACGATCGGGCACGCATATACTCCGGCGGGCGGGCATATATACAAGTAGTGACATAAATCCACAAGCGGTCACTCAACATCCACTCAGCCGTACAGCCAATTAAACAGTCTGTCTGGCAGACCTAATAAGCACGATCAGGCATGCCTATTCACTTATGCTGGGAGGCGTATACACTAGTAATGATATAAGAAATCCACAAGTAATTCTTCTCTACTCTATCAAATCAATGTAAGATATTTCTATATAAAAGTGGAATAGCACTGGCAATTTCACTTAGCAAATACTTACCTTCACATCCCAATTGAATAAGAACACCTTGTTTCCAGGAATTAATAAACACCACTGATATAAGGCATAAGTACAATCCTATTCTAGCTAAGCAAATAACACATCACTGGCTAGCTCATGCTAATGACTCACCACTATTAATGCCTCTAACATCACTGTTTCACAAGTATCACAATTCCTCACAGTCCTACGTATGTAATGACTAAACAAGATAGTTAACACACTTGTTACACAGCTGTTACATTACCCCAACCTACTTTCACGTAGCAGTGATAACATCGTAGTACATTTCACTAACAATGCATATAATTGTAATCTAAGCATCCTTAAATTCTATCTGCTACAAAACATCAGTTCTACAAAGCAAATCCCATGTGCCTAATTACACACGCCTAATGTTTTGCAGCACACAACTACCTGTAAGTACAGGAGACATCTGACCCACATATGTCCTAACCGATCGGTAGCTGCTAATTACAAATGCAGACACGCGGAAGAAAATCTCTTCGCTTTGCGGCGACAATCATTTCTGCTGTTAGCGTTTGATTCAAAACTACAGCTAACTAATATTGTATTAAGAGATTAACTTGGATCATCTATCACCACATTACTTGACAGCACAGTGTCCCACTCTGGCAGCAACAAAAGACATCTCTTCACAGCAGTCTGTTAATAACGGCCGTCTCTGACGATATCTTATAGGCGACGAACCGCGGATAGCTGAGTGCGCAGTCACAATTACATCTCGGGCATAGAAAATTAAATGGGTCACGGAGAAATCCAGAATCCCGTGCTACCCGCTGTAATTGTGGGTCCAACGTGACAGCAAACATCACGTACGCACATTGCCGAGTATATTCGAGAATCTACTAGAATTCACTCGAAGTATGATGTCATGGACTATTTTAGCAGGGGATTTCCATGCTATTTTTGAAAATTGGACTGGAGACACTCCGTCCCCTTCCGACCAAAGGGATATAATGCAGAGTACGGACATAAATCTGGTCTGTTTTGTCACACTGAGGGACACACCGTTTTCAAGAATTCTCCATATTTTTGCAATTATTTTATTTTTCCTTGTATTCTCTTCGATGGTATGCTCACCTCCTACCTAACATAGTTTGACGATACCAGATGCAAATGTAATAAAGGTAACATGTTTTCTGTGTGTAAGATTGTGCAGCTGTGAAAGTTAACATTTCAGTGAGAAAATAACCAGATTTTTCGCTTTCTGAAAAGACACCGGCAGCTATCCCATTAATGATTTTTCATGTTTAGATTCCATTTCTTGTGAATAATATTTCTATTGGCTATGGGAGTGCCATTTCACTATGGATGCATACCATTAAACATTCTTACTTATGCTACAGAAATTATTCACTATGAGTGCTCATCATGTGGTGTGAAAATTGTTCTCGATCAATGCACGTCATAAGAATTATTCTTCATGCTGAGGAGACTTTTCTTAGGAATTTGTATCTTAAACTATTATGCACTTAATAAATTGGATTCTCCATTTTCACATTTTTCCTTGAATATAATATGAGAATATGCGATTGAATGTAATGTTCTTTTCTCTAGATTTTTGCTCATGTGGAAAAGAACGCTAGATATATGGTCATCATTTTGCAGGACGTTTCACTCAATGCCAGCATTGTTTCATTTCTGTTAATGACCTGACGGAATTTTTACGTTTAGTGTTCTGCCAATTGCTTTCTGAGTGAATGCCATAATGCAATTCGTTACTGAATTTGTGGTGCAACTGTGGCGCTTGGAAAAGGGGCAGGATTTCGAATCACGTCTTTAACCCCTGCTCGACGGAGACAGGTGTGAAGCAATTACGTTCAGGTGTTCGAATCTTTGTTGATATTAAGAGATGGATGAACATCTATTGATGACTCGCAATATATTTTATGTTCATTATTTCATGAAAAGATCTATGTGGTTTTTTTTTGTTTGAATGTCTCACAAGTTAATGTTGGTTCATTTCTAATTTTCCATTACTGCTCAAAGAATTATGTTCGAATTTAACCCCAGTAGACTAGGCAAGTGTTAATGATTATAAAGATGAGAAGGGCACTATATAAATAATACATTCATTTGTACGTTTTAAAAGTTGCGGACATGACATAAGATGGTGAGATTTTATCATGACGTTTGTCACAACATGACGTCATTATAATATCATTGACATTTTGTCTCATCATGACGTCTTTATCTCATCATGGTGTCATTATCTCATCCTGACGTTATGTATCAACATGATGATCTTTTGTCTCATCATGACGTTTTTTCTTATCCTGATGTCTTTCTTTCCTCATGACATCTTTATCTCATCCTGACGTTTTACCGTATCATGACATCATCATTTCATCAAGGCATTTGGGTTTATTTAAAATCCATAATGGTTGGTATTTATATTTATATCGCCAGAACTGGGTTGAGTGTTTTTGGCTTATTTGTACATCATTAACTTGGTCTCAGATATTTGGTCTGCTAATGACTGCTGAGTTGTTCGGAACCATGAACATATACCATTGAACGGTCTTCTTTGTCATATCTAATGATTTGAGGACTTTGCATTTTGGACAGCCTAAAGAGTGGATCCTCGCTATATGGAATGACCACCAGACCTCTCCAACGTCAAAGCATCTATGTCTAAAGTTAAGTGGTCCAGTACAGTATTTATTCCATTCATTTCAACGATTGTACCCTATGAAAATTGACTGTGTATTAAAGAAACACCAGAGTATTTTCGCCCGGTGAATTTTTGCCTGATCCTGTTCATCATTTGGAGAAGAAGTAGTTGTAGAGCAAAGACATTGTAAGAACTTTCTCTAATGTCTACCGGCAATGGACACTGATACATGTTAGTTAGCAGACAAGTGTTTTGTGAACCTACTCATTCAGTGGAATTAAAGGAAGAACTTCACATATATTTGTAGTTGAGAACATTTATAATTATTTATTTGATTAAATTGGATTTTCATGATCTGATATTAGAATGATTTTTCAGGTTTGCAACATGAGTGTCGTATGTTTTTATTTTCATCAAAAGATCACAGATCTCCCCGTAATCACAACATTTGTCTCAATATATTTGTTAATTTAGAACATGAGTTCTAAACGAGTTACATGAGTTCGAGTCTATCCCTTGTTGATTTCGTTCAGCATTTTCTTTAATACAGTTGATACATCAAACATTATTTATCATGGGGAGCGTGAGTAACAGGTGGCTGGGAGAACTCACGAGTGCAAATTTCATTCACAGATTTGAGTATGCTCCGCTTTGTCCTCACTAAATTCCCAAAACTCATGACGCCTTCCATAGGAAAGCGTATTATATATATATATAGACTGAGTCGCTGCGGAAATCTGTTGTCCGTAAGGTCACCTTCATCTTCGTCCCGGGACATGCGGGAGTCGAGGGAAATGAACGACCTGATAAACTGGCTGGCTCTGCACCCCCTGTAGATGGCGAGCCCATGGATCGTGCCGATGTTATTAACGTTCCTCAAAGATATGGCGAGAACAGATGACTTTGACGTCAGTGATTCCACATCGCTGTCCAGGATGAAAGACTTGGGAGTAAGAATCGGCACAGCCAGATGCGAGAGGTACATCGGGAAAACAAAGCGCCTCGTCAACCAACACAGAACTGGCACTGTTAGCCACCAGACGCTGATGCATATGCTGGGGGGGGGGGGGGGGGGGGGAGGATCTGAGCACCTATGGACATATCCGGAGTGCAATGAAGATACCCCAACTGATAACTTATATATATATATATATAGGGTTTATTTCAAATCCATAATGGTTGATATTTATATTTATATCGCCAGAACTGCGTGGAACTGGAATTTTGTATATAAAAGGATATATATATATATATATATATATATATATATATATATATATATATATATATATATATATATATATATATATATATATATATATATATATATATATATATATATATATATTTTTTTTTTTTTTTTTTTTTCTTCTTTTTTTTTTCTTCTTCAGCGTTCCGAGCCATTGAGGTTCTTTACTACATATACAATCCGTCTCCATTCGTCTCTCTGGTTGACCTTCTCTTGCAAGTCGTTGATTCCAAGTGCTTGTAGGTCTGTATATATATTATCTCTCCACCGTCTTCTTGGTCTACCTCGGGGTCTACGGTCATTTATTTCCTGAGTGTAAGCGAGTTTTGTTTCCCTATTGTCTTCAATTCTTTCTATATTCCCCATCCAGTGTAGTCTATTAGCCTTCATGATACCAGTGATTAGCAGGGACTTAAACAGATCATAAATAAATATTATATATTTTTAGATTTTGGACATTCCACTTATCTGTCTTTGTTCCACTCTTATGGGTACGTAAGCCGTTTTCAGGTTTTCTTATGATGGCGGGTTAAGAAAGAATTGGTTGCCCATTCCCCCCGGGGGAAAATTTCTACCCTACACGAACGTCTTCAGATACTGCCACTCCACAAACGCTTACTTTTTTAATAAGTCTAAATTTATTCATAAAATCCCATTTCAAAATGCTCCATGCTACCTTTGACCACTGTTTAAATATAACGCAATGCATAATTGATACGTAATTGATTATGGATTAGGTCTGCTCACTGTCTCAGAGAGTCAGCTGGTGAAGTTAGAGCGCATACAGAACGAAGCTATGCGGGTCATTCTGGGATGCACTAGAGACACCCCAGTAGTGTGTATGCGTTACATCCTTGGTCTGCCGAGTGTTGCTGGTAGGCTCAAGGTGATGCAGGCGAAGGCATACCTCTGAGTAGCTGCAGACACAGACCACCCACTGCATGAGGCGCAGGACGCAGTTAAGGGTCAGCGACTGATAAGAGGGAAATCGTGGATGGCTCAGGCAGAGGATACGATCAGACAGGTGTGCCCCTTGGAGAACATTAGGCGTGGAGAGGAGTGGGTCAGAGTGCCAGCGGAGCAGTCAGAATTGTGCAGAGTTATAATCACATTAAGCCGGGAGTGCAGGGAGTGGCCAACAGGGGCCACGGAAGTGGAAATCCAGCAACTAATTCAGGACAATGCTCACTCGGGTGATGTGATTATCTACACAGATGGTTCGGTGTCAAGAGGTGAGAAAAGTGGCTGGGGGTTCATAGCCAAAGCCAATGGTCGACGTTTGGGGCAGGAGAGCCTGGCATATGATACCACAACACCCAGCTTAAGAATGGAGGTGGAGGCGGTCACCGCGGCTCTCCGCTGGATGGAGATTACGACACACACACACACACACACACACACACACATCATGATTGTAACTGACTCAGAAAGCATGCTGACGAGGGTGAGGACGGACAGGCTTCGTGCGGAGTGGCTTGCTTCGCTTCGGAAGTCACGGGTGACAAGCATCGCCTGGATCTTTTCTCCGGGGCATGCCGGTGTGTTGGAAAATGAACAGGCGGACAGATTGGCTGGCTCTGCAGAACTTGGTGGAGTATTGATACATGACAAAGCAGACGTGGCTGCGGCCTTGTGGGAGCGCGTGCACACCTCGGAGGAGCAAATGGATTACCATGGTCTGGCAAGAATGAGACAGAGAGGAGTGGCGAGGGGATCTGGCCGACGCTCAACGCTCAGAGGAAAGGCGAGACGGACAGATCAGATTGCTACTGGTACTATTAGTGTTGGAACTCTTCGTTGGCTGATGAGGATGGGGACGGAGCGCTTATGGGAATGCCCCGAATGCTGTGATGTCGATTCCTAAATCAATCATTCAATCAAACGCAATACATAGCGAACGACTTAACATATTTCGTGTCTCTAAACCTAGGATAGACTTATATAAAACAAGCTTAGCATACTCTGCCACTCAGTTTTGGAACAATCTTCCACAGGAAATCAAAGACACCATCAATCACTATACTTACAGTCGCAAGTGTTTGAACACTATCTCAGTACAGACTACATTTCTCTCTCCTCCTCCCCCCCCCCCCCCCCCCCCCCCCCCCCCCCCCACCCAAAAAAAAAATAAATAAAATAAAAACAAAAACAATGGAAAATTATATCAAACGACAACTAGCTAATAAAAATTCCCATATGTATGGTACGTTACATCACCCTTAGGTATTTATAATGGCCATGCTAAAAATTGCTTTAGTGAGTCGTGCATTATTGATTATTTTCCTTGCGTTTTAATACATATTGTTCTTTTGTTGTCTAAGATTAGCTTCATTGGTGATGTTGAATGAAATAAGTAGGAGAGAACAGAGAGAAGAAGAGCAGAATGTCAGATGGGCCTGCATGCCCAATTCTTATCAATCAATCAATCAATCAGTAGCATGTCCTTTGCAGAACCTCACTTCCATAACAACCTTCCGGAAAACCTTTCGATCACAAGTAAGATGTCCCGCGTCTGATACACCCATCTAGAGATCATCCGCCACATCCTGCATCCATCTTCTCTTTGGCTTTCCTCGTCCTCTCTTCCCAGGCATATACTCTTCCATTATTGTTCTCTCCAAACTTTCGTGACGTTTCAAGTGACCAAAATACTTCAATTTTCTTTATTTTATGGTCTTTAATAGCCAACCCTCCTCAATATTCAACTCTTGAAGTATGGATGCATTTGTTCTTTTCTTTACCCAAGATATTCTTAGAACTCGTCTATAACATTTATATTCAAAGGCGTTTATGCGCTGTTCAGCTTGTTTAGTAAGTGTCCATGTCTCACAGGCGTATGTTGCAATGGGAAAGATGCATGCTCTTAAAAATTTAATTTTTGTAGTTCTGTCTGTCCCACTCCATAATTTATTCATCTGTTTTAGTCTTTGAAGAACAATGGATAGTCGCCGTTTAATTTCTTTCATTGTGTCACCATTATTGGTAATCAATGACCCAAGATATTCAAAATTTTCCACCACCTCCAATTTTCCCCCATTAATGTATATTTCTTTCTCCATAGTAGTTTTATCTGTATGCATTATCTTTGTTTTTGCTATGTTGAGATATAAGTTGTGATTCTCACTATTCAATTGGGTTGAGGCTTTTAGGTTTTCTATGCCATTCTGTGTTGTGGATACTAATACTGTATCATCAGCATATCGAATCTCATGTATGTCATGACCGCCGATATTTAGGGCATCATATAGCTCCCTGTTTATATCATCTCTTACATTTCTCATTATATTTTCGGCGTACAGGTTAAACAAATAGGGTGACAGCACACATCATTGACGGACTCCTTGCTTGATGTCAAACCAATCTGATGTCTCGCCATCTATTCTAACTGCTGCTTGTTGGTCTAGATAGAGCATTTTTATGAGTTATACTACATGTGATGGAAAGCCCATATTCCTCATGATTTCACAAAGTTTCTGATGTTGTACACAGTCAAATGCCTTTGAATAATCCACAAAACATGAGAATAGGTTTACATTAAATTCTCTGCATGTTGAATATGCGATCTCTTGTTCCTCTTCCTTGTCTACATCCAGCTTGAACCACGTTAATCTCTTCTTCCATTTTCTTACGAAGTCTTCGCATTATGACTTTTAGTAGAATTTTACTTGCATGACTGATCAGGGCAACAGTTCTATAGTTGGTGCATAATTTCAGGTTGCCCTCTTTTGGTATTGGAATGAAGATAGTTCTCTTCCAATATTTTGGCCACATACCATATTTCCAAATCTTTGTACATAATGCATGATATATGTGTATGCTTTCTTCTCCTCCCGCTTTAATTAGTTCAGCTGGTATCTCATCACATCCAGGTGATTTACCATTCTTCAGGTTCTTTATAGCCCAAGCAATTTCATCTAATGAGGGTTCAGGTTCTGTCTCTGCTGCCATTAGTTCATGTATCTCATTCATATCCTCACTGTCACTCATATCATACATTCCACGCAGTACTCCTGCCATCTTTCTAGAATTTGTCTAGATTCTGTTAAGGTATTTCCCATCTTGTCACAGATAACATTCAATTGAGGTTGAACATTTCTTGTCAATAACTTCATTTCTTTGAGCATTTCATAATCTCTTCCAGCCTTATGATATTGTTCTATTCTAGTACAGCAATCTTGTATATATTGATTTTTGTCCTTTCTTGTGTTCTTTCTTATTTCTCGAGTTAAAGATTTATACTTCATCCTGCTGTTATCGGATTCATCTCCTTTCTGTTTCAGCTCCCTTCGTTGTTTTATTAATTCTAACGTTTGAATAACGAAGACACAAACAATAGATTGCACGATTTATTGCCTGGCATATTTCGCTGCATCTCGTCAGGTACATACTGCAGAAATCACACAACTTACGTGAATTAATTAGATAAATCCTTCAAACTGAAATATACACATGTTCGCACAGTAATGTCGATTGTCTACCACGGTAATTTTAAACTGATTAACATGTCTTTCTGCTTACACAAGGACGGCTTACGAAGGTTGATTAGTATGGCTTCAGCAAACTTTAACAATCGACTACTTTGTGTGTTGAACAACACACGGAAGGCACTGTCTCTTTCAACCACGTGAGCCAGCTCTCGAGCACATGTCTCCCGACCGATGAAGCCAGATTTTTCCGGTGTGTCGGCCTGCCTAGGCTACCATCTTCTGTGTGTAGTATCTTGTCCAACCAATTCGGAATATGTTCCGAAACCCTGCAATGTAACTGTCGCTCAGTTCTGCCTATGTAGATGGCCTCGCATCTGCATGTAAATTGGTAAATACAATTTGATTTGGCGTACAAAGCTACAGGTTCTTTTACTGCTGGGACTGGGATCGGTGTGTTTCTGTACCTGATGACTAGAGCTGCAGCACAGAATGTTCGCTCGACTGCTGTGGTGAGCCGGTCCCGCAGACGTTGCATTACGTCATCTCCTCGGAAGGTTAGCTGGATGAATACTTTGAGTTTAGGGACTGTAGTTACTTCTGATTTCGGTTTGGGCTGTTGGCAGTGGCGCTTTATAAATCCTGTGGAGTACCCATTCAGGTTTAAGGCATTCTTCAGAGTTTTAAATTCCTCTGTCAGTGTGTCCTGGGTGCATATCTTCCTAGCACGGTCAAACAGGGTCCGTACTAAGCCCCGTTTGTACTGGACAGGTGCGAAGCTCTGAAAATTTAAGTATTGGCCAGTCCATGTTTCTTTGCGGTACACCGATCTTTGAATTGTGCCAGTCTGCTCTACGTCTCATTAGGATATCTAGAAACGGCAACGCTTCGTTGTGTTCGTGTTCCATAGATAAAGAGATGTTTTTATGTGTCTCGTTCATTGTGGCCTGGAACGACGTTGCTTGTAGCTCGTCTGTGGTGATAATTAGTATATCGTCCACGTAACGGCGGTAAAAGGCCAAGTTATTGATTTCTGAGGATCTCTTTTCTTCTAAGTGTGCCATGAAGATGTCCGCTAGAATAGGTCCAAGTGGGCTCCCCATGGCCACTCCGTCAATTTGGCGATATGACTTGTTTAGAAAGTTGAATTGTATGTTGGCAGTACATAATTTTAATAGCCTCTCTAGAATAGCTGATGGTATGCCTAGTTTTAGTTGTTTGTCTCTAATGCGTTCGCTTATTATATTCACGGTCTCATCTAATAGAACGTTGGTGAATAAAGAGGCAATATCCATGCATACCATGTGTTTGTTGTTTATGTCCATAGTATCCAATAATTCCACCAGTTCGAATGTATCTCTGAGTGTTCTTGGATCGAAGGACTGTCGTACTGGCTTTAAAATTTTCATTTTTAAAATGAGACATAGAGCAGACGGCACAATTCAAAGATCGGTGTACCGCAAAGAAATATGGACTGGCCAATACTTAAATTTTCAGAGCTTCGCACCTGTCCAGTACAAACGGGGCTTAGTACGGACCCTGTTTGACCGTGCTAGGAAGATATGCACCCAGAACACACTGACAGAGGAATTTGAAACTCTGAAGAATGCCTTAAACCTGAATGGGTACTCCACAGGATTTATAAAGCGCCACTGCCAACAGCCCAAACCGAAATCAGAAGTAACTACAGTCCCTAAACTCAAGGTATTCATCCAGCTAACCTTCCGAGGAGATGACGTAATGCAACGTCTGCGGGACCGGCTCACCACAGCAGTCGAGCGAACATTCTGTGCTGCAGCTCTAGTCATCAGGTACAGAAACACACCGATCCCAGTCCCAGCAGTAAAAGAACCTGTAGCTTTGTACGCCAAATCAAATTGTATTTACCAATTTACATGCAGATGCGAGGCCATCTACATAGGCAGAACTGAGCGACAGTTACATTGCAGGGTTTCGGAACATATTCCGAATTGGTTGGACAAGATACTACACACAGAAGATGGTAGCCTAGGCAGGCCGACACACCGGAAAAGTCTGGCTTCATCGGTCGGGAGACATGTGCTCGAGAGCTGGTCACGTGGTTGAAAGAGACAGTGCCTTCCGTGTGTTGTTCAACACACAAAGTAGTCGATTGTTAAAGTTTGCTGAAGCCATACTAATCAACCTTCGTAAGCCGTCCTTGTGTAAGCAGAAAGACATGTTAGTCAGTTTAAAATTACCGTGGTAGACAATCGACATTACTGTGCGAACATGTGTATATTTCAGTTTGAAGGATTTATCTAATTAATTCACGTAAGTTGTGTGATTTCTGCAGTATGTACCTGACGAGATGCAGCGAAATATGCCAGACAATAAATAGTGCAATCTATTATTTGTGTCTTCGTTATTCAAATTCATCACGGGAAAACATTGTTTTGTAATTCTAACGTGTCTGATGTAATCCATGGCTTAAGTTGCTTTATCTTGGTCGGAATGAAATCTTTGGCTGCGGTTAACAAGATATCTCTAGCTTGTACTGCCAGTTCATCAGATGTCATTTCTTCTTGTACAGACATCAAGACCACAAATCGATTCCTAACTTCTATGTTGTATGCATCTGGTATTTTTGTGAGGTCAAAACGAAGTGGCCTTGGTCCTCGGGTAAGCTTTTTGAGTTTTAATTTCAGATCTGCTTCTAATAGCTGATGATCTGTATCACAGTCTGCACTTCGTAGGGTGTTTGCAAATGTTATGCTTGATCTCCATCTTCTTTGTATTAAAATATAATCTATCTGATGTTTGGTAAAACTGTCTGGAGACTTCCATGTGAAGAGTCTTCTTGGATGTTGTTTAAAAAGCGTGTTGGCTATCGTTAACTCATTTTCTGTGCAAAATTCAATTAATTTGTCACCTGCATCATTTCTATTTCCTAATCCAAATTTTCCTAAAACGTGTCTCTCATTTTCAGCTCTTCCTGCACCTACTTTTGCATTAAAATCTGCCATTATTATTGCTATATCATTATGACCAATCTTATTTAATGTGCCTTGTAGTGTGTTGTAAAAATCTTCAATTTCGTCCTCCTCTGCTGTTGAAGTAGGTGCATATATCTGTATGAGAGTTGTGTTTTTTGGATGGCCTTTAAGTCTAATGGTGGGGATTCTATCACTAACTGGATTATATCCCATTAAAGATTTTGCAGTTGTCTTATCTAAACAAAGTGCCACTCCACTCTGGCCTCCGACATCTCTACCAGAATAAATGAAAATACTTCCATTTTCAGTTGTAAAATGTCCCTTGCCGCTCCAGCGATGTTCAATAATTCCTAAAATTTGAATGTTTAACCTCTCAATCTCATCACACACTACTTTAAGCTTTCCCTCATACAAACTTCTCACATTCTACGTTGCTATTCTCACTCTGTTTCTTAGTCTGACACAGGGGATTTCCTTGGTAACACAGTCAGGATTAACTCCGTCATCACGATTACTAGTACTGGTCCCTGTGTCACACTCTTCCCCAGTGTTATCTGATCTGCCTGGCCTGGGGGTCTCGCCACCAGATCTCTTTTTTATTATGATTTCTTTCATGGTTGTTATGGTTTCTTGGCAAGTTTTGTAGAAGGTAGTTTGCCATTGCTTTCCTTCTGGGCAGTGACTGTACTAGTCGGTGGCCATAGCCATTGTCTCTACTGATGAGATCATCTGCCTATCGCCGCAGAGTGCAAGACCATAACCAACAACAATCTGTCGGCTGCTCTCACACGCCATCCACCACCTGCTTCCATGGTTTAACGTAACCCTGATCGGGGGGCTAAACGGGTACTCCACCTTGCCCAAGGGTGTCCCGTAGACTAACGGAGGAAAGGAGGCGTCTTACATCTCCGTTGATAGGGGATACCCCTACCCCGCTAACCGGACCCAATTCTTAACCCTGTGAAAATAAAGTTGTTTCGTTCGTTTGTTCGTTCGTTCGTTATCTCTCTCTATCTCTCCTTCTCTTTCTCTCTCTCTCTCTCTCTCTCTCTCTCTCTCTCTCTCTCTCTCTCTCTCTCTCTCTCTCTCTCTCTCTCTCTCTCTGAGAACCTTCTTGATACTCAGATGGAGAAGATATGTGCTAATTTGTTATGTCATGGGTGATAACCTTTTGAACGAGAACACGAAACACCATGAATTAAGCCAGTACTCACACAACAGATCATCACGACAGTAATTAAGTGAATTAAAGAACTTTGTTTCCGCCAAATTGAGAAGGATACAGTGATAGATCTATGTTTAATAAACCAATCGCCACTCCAGGTGTGATATGCCCAATATACCACCGGCGGCCGTCACTTCCCATGGATTTTATCGTACCAATTTTGACTGGGTCGACCTAAGAGCCTAGTTCAATTATAAAAATCCGTCTCTATGCGAATCCGAAACCATAACCACCGGGCCACGTGTATGTTATAACATACATAAGAGTACATAAGAGTACTCTTATGTTTCATGTCTGGTACTGTCAGTATTGAGCGGATGTAAAGTGAAATGTTAGGACATTGCCATGATATGGTCTGGCTGGGGTTCCATGCCTGTGTTTGCCGTTGGGTACTGGAGGGATCGATTGGCCAGCTATGTCTCCGTGGACTCTGGCATAAAAATGTGATGGCCCGGTTGGCCATATATACGTGATGGTCTTATTAGCCAAATATAAGTGATGACCTTATTGGTCAAATATAAGTGATGACTTTATTGGTCATATGTAATCATGACCTTATTGGCCAAATATAAGTGATGGTCTTATTGGTCAAATATAAGTGATGACCTTATTGGCCAAATATAAGTGATGGTCTTATTGGCCAAATATAAGTGATGGTCTTATTTGCCAAATATAAGTGATGACCTTATCACTGTAGGTGCCCAAGCCAGGTTCCTTCTACTGTCAATAGAAGAGGTCACGGTAGCGAAATGGCTAGACCACTCGCCTGCTGACTGGGGCATCGTGTAATTGAATCCCGCTGAGGTGAGATTTTTGTTTATTAATCGCCTTGGGTTCCTAGGTTGATCCTTTCTAAAATGGGTACCACGAAATGTTCGCTTAAGTAGAAGTGTTCAATGAAATATTGGCCATATTACTCACGGAGAGTCCGTTGATCTATTGACATATGAGGCTGGCATCGTATATCCAATCTCTACAAGATGTGGGAAAGAGTCCTTTACTTATTTATTTATTTATTCGAATTTTTACTGTCAAAATATTTATATGTAATTACAGTTATTGTCTATAGAGATATTTTCAGCCCTGGGATATCAAAACCTTGTAAGTGTTGTCGGAAATAATATACGGCTGTCAGTCACATATTGTTACTGGTTGGTTTCATGCTTCTGTGGGTGACTGTTGGGTTTTCACTGTCTTTGTTAGCTCGATGGATGGGAGCACTGGAGTTGAGTTGATCAATTGACGCAGCTCAAGCACCTGTAGGATTGGCTGAGTCTGTCGATGCAGCACTAGTGGCTTTGGTGGAAGTGGCATTATTTTATTTTAAATCTATCTAATCTTATGACTAATTATAATCTAATATTTTCAACTCCTGCCTCTAAGTAGATTCCAAGCATACTCTTATTACTTGTCTGTTTCTTGACGGTCCAGGTTCGCTGTGAGCCTTCAAACACTTTCCTTTGGACATCCGTTCCCGTATATCCTCTTGGTCTATTACTATTTCCTCTTTTCACCTTGCCTCTTTCGTCCTCTTTTATTCTCCGTTCTCTTATCTAAGTTTTTGTGTTCTAAATACTTTGGAATTATGATCTTTTCTTCTCTTCCCTTTTGCCCTCATCTCACTAAAGTTATCTCTCCCTTTTTTTAACAGATGGACACACAGACATTCAGACACTCTGACTGACAGACACAGACGGATAATATATCATTCATAATTAAATTGACCAATATGAGTATAAGAAAGATTGCTTTTTTATTTTATTCATAATATGGCCATTGCATTATTCATAAGCTGCCATTTATACAAATGAGATCTTCATGTGTACAATAATGGTTTTAAAAAATGCAGCTTAAGACACTTTCTTTAGCCAAGCGGATTTGTGATATCCATAAAGACTGCCGGAAGTGAATACACATCACAGACAGACCTATGCATACCCTCTCAAGTGTTCCCTATGACCTCCATAAACCATGGTCCAGTTAGTAATGTACGCAGCGAACTCCCAAAAGTTCGACTGTTGGTCTCTGCTAGCAAAGTACGAACAGTGTAGATTACAACTCCAAACATGAGTTATATTCTGAAGTTCAGCGCAATCCTATTCTCCTACAATGTATTCATACAGCTGAGTTATTTTTTTTTTTTCATTCTAGTTCGCATTCTGGTCAGCTGCTTGTGCAATCTTCTTTATTACCTTTATTTTTCCGCTTTATATTCAACTCATCATCCACTTAATATCTTCTGGCTCTAATATCGAAGGATCTAACTAGAAATATCTCTAATTTTTCATCATTTGTTAACATTTACATATAATATTTAACGCTATCTTTCAAAATTTAAGTTAGTTGCATATCATTTACAAGACGATGCAGTCAACTGCAGCATATTTTTGGCTGTTTGTGATTTCTCGGCAAGTTTTTACTTTCAGCAGTTTGCCATTGCATCTTTCAAAAGACATAGTGAATATTAACATATTTTACCATAAACAAATACAACGTCGACGGTCAAAACTACATGTCAGACCAAAAATCACAATCAAGAAAAATGAAATTAAAATGTAACAAACTGCATATCTTGAATCCATAGTCTACAACATGGGACTCCTCAAAAGAAAATCTGACGTGAACCGGCCATAACAATGCAGAATTTCAACAATATTAAGAATCTATGGCACAACGTCACCAAATAAACTAAAGTCAAATTGTTGAGACTTGAGAACATGCATTTTAGAGTGGAGCCTACAATAATACGTTGTTGGCCTAATATTTTACTGTTGCTGCTGTTGCTGCTGTTGCTGCCGTTGCTGCTGTTGCTGCCGTTGCTGCCGTTGCTGCTGTTGCTGCTGTTGCTGCTGTTGCTGCTGTTGCTGCCGTTGCTGCTGTTGCTGCCGTTGCTGCTGTTGCTGCTGTTGCTGCCGTTGCTGCTGTTGCTGCTGTTGCTGCTGTTCCTCTATTTCTGCGGTTGCTGATGTGCTGTTGCTGCCGTTGCTGCCGTCTCTGCTGTTGCTGCCGTTGCTGCTGTTGCTGCTGTTGCTGCCGTTGCTGCCGTCTCTGCTGTTGCTGTCGTTGTTGCTGTTGCTGCTGTTGCTGCCGTTGCTGCCGTTGCTGCTGTTGCTGCTGTTGGTGCTGTTGCTGTCGTTGCTGCTGTGCTGTTGGTGCTGTTGCTGCCGTTGCTGGGGTTGCTGCTGTTGCTGCTGTTGCTGCTGTTGCTGCCGTTGCTGCTGTTGCTGCAGTTGCTGCCGTTGCTGCTGTTGCTGCCGTTGCTGCCGTTGCTGCCGTTGCTGCCGTTGCTGCAGTTGCTGCTGTTGCTGCTGTTGCTGCAGTTGCTGCTGTTGCTGCCGTTGCTGCTGTTGCTGCCGTTGCTGCAGTTGCTGCTGTTGCTGCCGTTGCTGCTGTTGCTGCCGTTGCTGCCGTTGCTGCTGTTGCTGCAGTTGCTGCCGTTGCTGCTGTTGCTGCTGTTGCTGCCGTTGCTGCCGTTGCTGCTGTTGCTGCTGTTGCTGCTGTTGCTGCCGTTGCTGCTGTTGCTGCTGTTGCTGCTGTTGCTGCCGTTGCTGCTGTTGCTGCAGTTGCTGCTGTTGCTGCCGTTGCTGCTGTTGCTGCCGTTGCTGCCGTTGCTGCCGTTGCTGCAGTTGCTGCAGTTGCTGCTGTTGCTGCTGTTGCTGCAGTTGCAGCCGTTGCTGCCGTTGCTGCTCTTTCTACTCTTGCTGCTCTTGCTGCTGTTACTGCTGCATTACCTGGGGCAGCTGTGGGTTTGTTTAAAGCTGGGGCATTAGATGCCGCCTCTGGCTTACTTGCTGATTTCTTAGCTACAGAGGTACCAGAGGCTGAGGAGTTAGAATTGTCAACATCAGAATTGGAGACAGTTGATGAGGACCCTTCTCCAGAATCTGCAAATTCTGATGACCCTTGTCCCAGACATGTACACTTCTTGTAGAGGACTTCCAAGTTGTCGCACTTGATGAATCTTGAGATGCAGAGTCCCTTTCCATAATTTAGATTTGTACAGCGTTCTTCACAGTCGGAGCTAGAGTATTGAGTACATATTGATAATTAACCGAGGTAAATTAATCTACGGCATTGATTGTCACTTATAGCAATCGAAAAGGATATAAACAATACATGATGTGGTTTGGTACATTACGTAAATGAAACCCTATCCGTTACCAATAAGATGATACATAATAACAAAGATGTGAATATAGTGACAAGGGAAGAAGATGAAAATGATGGATCGATTGACAACTATAAGATTATACTAAGCAAACAGGATACGACGTAACCAAGCAGATACACAGGATCTTGTAACACATGCTTTGTTCTTCTACGCTTAAAAGATAGTTAGTTAGTTAGTTAGTTAGTTAGATAGTTAGTTAGTTAGTTGGTTGGTTGGTTGGTTGGTTGGTTGATTGGTTGGTTGGTTGGTTGGTTGGTTGGTTTGTTGGTTGGCTGGCTGGTTGGTTGGTTGGTTGGTTGGTTAGTTAGTTAGTTAGTTAGTTAGTTAGTTAGTTAGTTAGTTAGTTAGTTAGTTAGTCGTGGTTCCAACTTCACGCAACGGGTCGTCCCCATATTGCTCCGTTCCTGTGTCAGTGAATATCACACAAAATGCTCCTCACTGCCCAATGTGAACAATGGAACAGACAGGAGTATCGGCAAGCCAACAGCCCGAACAGGTACACTGTGCATAATGCCGCCGCCAGAATGCCAACACAAAAGTCCTCCACGAGAAATACACTTCATTTTCCATGGAAATGGCAGTCACCAGAAAGACTTCATTGACCCAGGTTTTATCACATATGGCTCGGTCTCTTTCCTCAGGGCAGACAACCGAAAGCGCCGCACAAAGCACGAACTCCGTAGCTCCATTTTGTGTGATATTCACTGGCACAGGAACGGAGCATAATGGGGACGACCCGTTGCCGTAAAGTTGGAACCGCGACTAACTAACTAACTAACTAACATTTTGCAGTGACAACATTTCAGCGATGTATAGGCCAATGGCAGATATGGCAAGTCGTTTAAGACGATTAATCATCCGATGGCGCTTAATCAGATAGAAAATTTGATACTGCATCTTTGTTTTAGTCTAAACCCACACAAACAAAAGATGAAAGCTCAACACAGTTGACCCTGCAGCTACTCACGAGATTGACAAAAGACGCTGTGGCCGAATAAGTCTAGTATTTTGCCTCATAAGTCTTCTTCCCTATTCCACCTCTACTGCAGATATTCCACGTAAATGTCCTTTTTCTGTTCTTAATTAATTTGTTGAATGATTTTGTAATACCTACAGCTCTCGGTGCTTCTGTGTCAGAATTGGGATATCCATTTTTCTTCTTATTTTGACCATTTATCCCACATTAAGGCACTCCATACAAAGGTGTTCTTATCATCTTCATGTCATTCTTTTCTGTCTCTAATTCTCTTGTCCGTGTGTGTTTATGTTTTCCTGTATTTCGCTTGCATTGTGGGTTCCAGGGAAAAAGAGCTTATTGTTAAATAATTCTCACTGTACGTCCTTATCCAGCGCCAGGATCCTTTCCTCGTCTCTTGATTCACTGCTGTTATCAAGTTCTGTTGGTAGGCCGCACATTTGTGACTCGGTTAAATCATCAGTTCTTCGGACGTGATTGCGTTGTGCCTGTTTACTGCAGAGCTGCGTCCTTGCGCCGTTATGCCGACACTTCGACTTCTGCGGGCATTTGTTGACCGGGTTAACCTTCTCGGGGGTTTTAGTTGTTCTACGTGTTTCTAATCCATACGTTAGTACCGATTTATCGTTGAGTTAAATGGTCAAATATACTCGTTATTGTCTCTGCCAGACACAGCTACACACGGACATACAAACATGTAACAAAATAGCCTGATGTGACAACTGACCTTGTACATTCGTATTCAAGTTCCAGGCAGAGATCTGCGCCATCCACAATGTTGACGTCATACCCATCCAATTCATACTGACCAACAGGAGCGGTATCAACCTCCAGGCACAGATAGGTCAAGCACACGGCCAGAGATACCACGACCTTCAGCATTGTTGCCATCCTCACAGTATATTGTTAGATGAGTAATTCTACGACATGCGAAACAAATAGAATATAGTATTTAAAACAAAGCAATGCATTTCCTTAGGGGATTGAAACACTGAAGCCAAAAATAATATGTTGCACGATTATTTGTCTGGTATGTTTTGTTGCATCTCGTCACATGCATGCTGCAAAGTTCTATATTGCATGAAGTGAACTGAACTCAAGCGAAGTCCGTACACGTGCTTCTACTTCTGGGGTACTAGACTGATCTTTGAGTGTGGATTAACCTTCCCTATACCAGTGTCCCTCGCCATCAGGCGAACGCACTCCGACTACTCAGATACTTGTAATTTATGTCCCCATGTCAAGGACGAGAAGTCAACAATTTAGTCAAACTGATCGGTGTAGAGGTTGAACCCCCTACCTCGGCATCAACACACCGGATGTTTAAGAACGAGCACTCTTATCCATTCGGCCATGCTGTCCTCCTTTCAACTGATATAACAGCATTGCACACATCATATATTCTATATGGAGTTCTTTGTTGGTGGAATTTCTGGTCCTCTATTCAGTAACATTCTATTTTGGTACTGCTAACATTGAGCAACATCTTGTTATTCTGTATTAAAGCATTCTATGTGTTAGCAGTAACTTTAAACATTTAATATTCGTTGACAACCGTTCATGGTGGTAATAATATGTGATAACGTAAGAAGCATGTTCAGCATGGTTTTTGTTGTTGGTTGTTCGGTGTCATGGACCATTTGTACTTGGCCATCGCTCACGGTTGAAACGGCACGTGCCGCGTGCGAGATGCACGAGTGTCGGCCAAGTTCAGAAGAGAATTATCGCCTGTGACCGTGATCGAGAGTGGACCTAGTTACGTTTCTATGAGGGCAATGGCCATACATAGTGCCACCCATTGTAGTTATGGTTATTTTAAATCCGGTGGTAATTGAACGTTGGTGTGATAGTTCGTTTGTTTGTAGGAAGTATAAATGAAAACTGTGAAGAGAAGAAGAATGAAATTAAACATAGAAAAAGAACCTGTCTTATGTGATAATTCGATTTGGTGTTCGTAGATGTGGTGTAACCGGAAAATGTAATGTCACCTTTAGTTTAACATTGCTATCAACGATACCTGGTGTGCAGTCTTATTATTATGGCACAGCGCATCTTGCGTGTAATGTCAATTAAATAACATCTATACAGTACTACTAACGACATGGCCCACATCCCTAGACGGATTATGTCACTCGATCAGTCGGTTAGTTGGTTGTTAGTTAATCATCTGGGAGATTGGGTCTTAACTATTAAGTCCGATGCCTTGTGTTCAGGTTGTAGGAGCCCCGAAAAAAACTTTCCTTGTTTCGGAATGTGGTTGATGTAGACACTTCCCCTCCAACCCGCTACCAAACGACCCTTCCCACGGGTCCGTGCTGTAGAGCTCTCCATCCCCTCCCTATCTCAGAAACCAGCTTGGCGTGCAAGACCAAATCTGGAACATCACATCTGTTGGAGGATCATTATTATAGGTCACGATTCAGCACGTACAGGCCACCTGGGATTAGGACTCGGGCAGTAATGTTTCCTCTACAGGTGTGAGCTATTTCTGTGTCCACAGGGCTTCAACCCAATGCCTAGAGGCTGGTTGTTTCTGGTTTTGTTTTGGTTAATTGTCACGTTCACTGCACGCGGATATCACCTTAATTGCTGCAGTTTTCTTTCATAGATTGCACACGGAGGAGCTCAGCACAGTGAACGAATGTCGTAGCACCCGCGACGATAAAGATGTGTGTATATCCTAGAATCATATAAATAGTTTTCTTGTCTGTTGCTTTTTTTCAGATTGTGATATTTGGTTTACCTGATTCAGTGATGAACAATACAATATCGATATATCTGACCTCCTATTTGTGCAGGAGGACGATATGTCGCCATGTTAGGGTCATCGTGCTATTTGTTTAGTTTCGTAGTATTTTCCGCAAATTCACTGCTCAGTGAATGAAGATTACATTATAATACTTGTTCATTTGATTGTGTACATGTTTGATCCAAACCTGTTGTTTGTTTGGCACTGCATCAGTTAAGGAGTGACCTTCTCCATCTCTTCTTTACACATTCCAACTGTTTCGGCAATTTTAACATACGAAACGTGCACACTGGATCTCAGAGTTTTTCGCCCTTATCGAGAAGACTAGACGTCCTATCCACTACACAGGTTCAAAAGGAAGCAGTAAATCGTTCCTTGCTCCCTGCAGTCAGGATCGTGGAACGGACAAAACTCTAAATGCAGCTTAAACGGCGTTTTTTGTTTGTTTGTTTGTTTGTTTGTTTTTTTTTTTTTTGCTTGTTTGTTAAGAAATCACATACGTAATGAATTGAAGAGTTAATTGTTAGTCTTTTGCATATTAAATGCCACGGGCATATTGAGGTGGGAGGATCAATTCTCTTCTTCATCTACATGTCTTTGCAGTCAATTCCCAGGACATACTTAACATTAGCCCTAGCTTGTTTTAAAAGGCTGGGTCGACCCTGAAGCCGTATTAGGTGAGAATACAGAACTCAGTTGCTAATGTCCGTTCATAGACATTCGTATTATGTCACTTGTAAGCTATCATCAGCATCATGAGCCTTGCCGATAAGCGTGGACGGTCATGTTTCGCCATCTCACACATCTGTCCATTATAATTTTTGCATTTTCCTCAGAATCCACATTTACACTGCCTTAGATTTGTTTCTGTTTGTCTGATAATCATTCACAACCATACAAAAGTACAAGTTTTATGCATCACTTAAACACTCGTTTTCTCATAGTTATTTACATCATTTCATTGGTCAGTATGTTTTCCATCTTGAAAAAGGCTACCTTTACCATAGCGATTCTTATTCTAATCTCTTCAAGGCACCTCCCATCAGATGTTATGACTGTTTCGAGATAGTTGTAACAATTAACTCGTTTAAGAATATTTCCATTTATACGTATATTACATTGTGGTATTTCATTCTTCCTAGTGACGACCATAATCTGTGTCTTCTTACAATTTAATTCTAACCCTAGTTGTTCACTGTGTACAACAAACGTATCTACTAAATGTCGCAGGTCCTGTTCATTGTCTACAATCGATACTGTATCACCCGCATATCTGATGTTGTTGTTGTTACGTCCCCCAATGGTGATTCCTCACATATATTCTACATTTCTAAACTATTTTCACTGTATATGGAAAAATAATCTGGGGGACATTACACATCCCTGTAGCACACCTCTCGTAATAGGCTGATATTGACCTACTTCATTATCAATCTTTATGGCAGCTTGGTATTAGAATATATGTTTGTTTGTTTTAAAACAAGTCTGGGTTCTTTCACATCAGTGTTTAGATCTGCAAGCATCTTCATCATGTGTACATGTCTTACTTTATTGTTTATTATAAACTATACGCTTATTATAAACTATACGCAATACCATTATTTAGTATTCGTTAGTGTCCTTCCATCGGCTATACCATGTTTATGTTTTCAAGATCCACCATTCTAACTTTTACGTGAGATCCATAATAATACAAAACAGCTTGTATTACATTTACTTCATTTTTTGCTTAAGTATGACATTAATTCGTAATAATATGGGATATATTGTGTGGATTATCTTCATATTGTAAACCTATTATACAATTGTAAGGCCGCCTACGCAAGTAGCGCTGTTTTTTTCCCCCGCCTAACAGCAACTGATAGATCTTCCTACCGAATGCAATCTAGCCCTGCTCCTGCCGATATTGTACCTGCTTACTCAGCAGCGCTCCCTGTAGACTCTCCTAAAACAAAGGGAAAAGAAAGTCTCATAGTGGATACTGCCTTTGGGGTTGTGAAGTGTTAGGTCGTCATACCAGGCACGACACAATGAGTTGAGTGACCAGTTATCTTCCTCGTCCCTGCTCTTTCCAAATACATAAATCTAAACTTAACGAACAGTAATCGGTATATCAGCAAATATTTGCGTCCATTGTTACGTCATCAGTGTAGTGTTTGTGTTAGTACTACGTAGTTGTATCCCGAATCTATTATTAATCATTTCAGATATATGTGGACGTGTTGAGTCTTACTGGGAAATTATTTAGCCAAATTCTTGAGAAAAGACTACGAACTATTATAGAACCCCAGCTAAGCGAAACAACTTGGATTTAGGAAAAACAAAGGATGCACACATACCATTTTTGCCCTTAGACAACTTATAGAAAAATCAATTGAATTTAATGAAACACTCTACTTAGCCTTTGTTGACCAAGAAAAGGCATTTGATAGAGTAGATAGAAACAAGCTGTGGGAAATCCTTAAACAATAAGGAGTGAGTACACATCTAACAAACCTATGTAGAAGCTTATACAACAACAGTGAATGCATAGTGAGAGCAACTGGAGGACACTCAGAACCCTTCACCATAAGATCCGGAGTACGACAAGGTTGTGTCCTTCCTCTCTCTTTATATAGACAACATATGTAAAAAAAAAAAAAAAACAGCCAAACAGGGACCGCAAGAACACTGCTTGACGAGAACACAGAAGAAGAACCATCTGCAAATCTAACCATTAGAGAATTCCTGTTTGCGGACGACCAAGCACTAATAGCAAAATCAGAAGCTGAATTACAAGACCGCATGAATAGTCTAAACGAAATGTGTAGGGAACATAACATGAAAATTAGCACAAGTAAAACAGAGCTGTTGACTATAACTAAAGAAGAAAAAGCAACAACGATTCACCTATACGAACATCCCTTGAAACAAATAAAGATTTTCAAGTACCTAGGAAGTATGGCAGATCAGAAGACGAGATCAAAAATAGATGCAATAAAGCAAACCAACTAATTGGACAAATGGCACCAATACTAAAGAACAAACATGTATCAATAACTACTAAGAAAGTACTTTACAACACAATTTTCCTACCAACTCTTATGTTACCAATGCCAAACCTGGACAATGACAAAAAAAAAATTTCCCGCGTTTCCATCCTGTTTCAGGATATTGCGGTCAACACCAGCATCTTTCAGCTATATGTTGATTCCTAGGCTAGATTACGCTCATCAGCACGCCACGACTTTCTGAGCGACCGGCTCCATACTCTCATAAGTCACTAGCGCGACTCAAACCACTTCTAATTCTCGTGCGCTCACGTCAACCACGAGAGTATTCGGGGTTAACGGAGAAAGCTGCTAACCCCTCGGCCAGGGAGCCGGCAATGACAGAAAAATAGAAAAGAAACATCACAATAACAGAAATGAGATTCCTGAGAAGAATACTCAATGTATCAAGAAGAAATAAGATCAGAAATGAAGACATCAGGACTAAAGTGGGGGTTATAGCTGCACTAGATTTTATTATAAAGCAGCAAGTCAAATGGTTTGGCCATGCAAGTAGGCTACCAACTAACAGTATACCACAACAAGCAATGATGTACAGACCAGAGGGAAGCAGAGGAAGAGGCCGGCCACATAAACGATGGACGCAGGGAATAACACAGTCCATGGGAATATCGATACATCAAGCCCATAAACGGGCACTCTCCCGCTGTTTATACTTCACCTCGACACCGCAAGGTACATGAGGAACATGATGAGATAAGATGAGATGAGATGAGATGAGATGAAATGAGATGAGATGAGATGAGTGGACGCCGAGGCAGCTGATCGGTGGTAATGTGTTCGAATCCCCATTCAACTAGTTAGTTCCCACCCCCCCCCCCCTCCTTTCCCCACTTACGTTGACTCCCATATAGATCCTGTCTAAAGATGGGTCACGGCAAATCTTCTGGAAAGTTAAGGCGGCTGGTGTTATATTTCCCATATCACAGATCGGGGTTCGGCTGATCTGGAAATTTGGGGCTGAAACCATATACCAAAGAGTTCTCATAGTGTGAACAGGTGTCACTGACTTTTGTACACTAATAACTGTTGTCTGGTTTGTTGTTGCTGTCTGTTGTGTCTAGCTTATTTGCTTGGTTTTATTTTTCACAGCGTGCATACCTAAAACATGCCTAATGACTTCTAAAAGTGTCTAACAATGTGATCCCACGGAGGCCCCGAAGTCAAAAGAGGTAAACATTTTTCAAACGATATGTAGGCTGCGGATTTAGCAACTGCCAGATATGCACTTACCAAGGCAGAGCTGTTAAACTTTGTGACAACTTCTGTGTTTCAGACCGTTTTATAGGAAGCTGTTCAATGGAATTGCCTGCTCGTGATGCGCATTAGATATTTTCGTAACACATTCTTTCAGCGCTCGTTCTTGTGAACATAGCTGATGTAAAGCTAACTCCCGTTTAAATACTATTCATTGTTCATTATTCTCCCCTTGATCTACCACGACCACGCTCAAGCGGGGAAGTGTGTTTACATCTAGATTATCTTGTGACAAGTTTAGCAGCTCGAATCGTTTTATTTTGCGTCACCGTCAACAGGTATAGACGTGATCTGCATAGATTAGAATATTATACGGCTATTTTCATTTTCTATTCCCTGTTTTTCCCATCACGGAGCATCCCGCTATCATAGTGGTAAGCTGCTTCTTTTTCTTGATCTTCTTGTTGTTCTTATTCTGTTTTTACTTCACCTCTGTCATGGTAAGGTCGAAGGATGCATTCGGCGATGTTCTTGACGTGTTGAATTTCTGGCTTGTTATTGCATTATAGCATCAGCTCGCACGGTGCTCTAAAGAATGTTCTTGAATAACAAGAGACGATGACAGTTAACGTTTGATGATGATGACAGTCTCTGTCTTCCTCGTTATCTTCTTCTTCTTCTTCTTTTTCTGACTAGTGTCGATTGATTGACTTGACTTGATGTTCGCTAACCAGAAAAGATTTGTCTAGGCAGGTGATGATTCTCTGGAAGACAACCATTCGGAAGGTCGAAGCTGGATCTGTACGTAGACAATGGACCGAGTCGCTGCGGGAGTCTATTGTCCGTAAAGTCACCTTCATCTTTGAGCCGGGACATGCGGGAGTCGAGGGAAATGAACGAGCTGATAAACTGGCTGGCTCTACACCCCCTGTAGATGGCCAGCCCATGGATCGTGCCGATGTTATTAACGAACGTTCTTAAAGATATGTCGAGAACAGAGATTTTTCACGTCAGTGAATCCACATTGCTGTCCAGGATGAAAGACTTGGGAGTAAGAATTGGCACGGTCAGACACAAGAGGTACATCAGGAAAACAAGGTGCCTCGTCAACCAACACAGAACTGGCACTATTAGCCACCGGACGCTGATGCATATGCTGGGGGAAGGATCTGAGCACCTATGGACTTGTCCGGAGTGCAATGAAGATACCCCAACTGATAACTGATAACTGATAACTGATAACCGATAGTTAGTTAGTTAGTTAGTTAGTCGTAGTTCCAACTTTACAGCAACGGGTCGTCCCCATTATGCTCCGTTCCTGTGCCAATGAATATCACACAAAACGCTCCCCACTGCCCAATGTGAAAAGTGGAAAATACAGGAGTCTCGACAAACAACAGCCCGCACAAATATACTGTGCATAATGCCGCCACTAGAATGTCAACACACCAGTCCCCCACGAAACATCCAGTTCATCTCTGATGGAGTCGGCAGTCATTTTCCTATCTGAATGTTTCCTAGATGTTCACCCACACAGTCCATGAAAATACAGTTCATCGCTGATGGCAGTGGCAGTCAACCAGAAGCCCAGCAGCCACGCATTTCTGCATAAGGCAAAAACCGGTCAACTCTGGGAAATAGCCAGCTGCCATCGCTCCGAACATGCAGTCACGTTCCAAAACACCTCGGGCAGATTCAAAAGCATTTCACACGAAACTCACAGCTCACAGTGTCGCGCCACGCACTCACTCAGTAGCAGGGCGACGGAACCATCAAGCCTCCTTAGTCGCCTCTTACGACATGCGTGGTAGGCTACAGTGTTGCTATTCTTTGCTTCCCTTATGGGCCCCGGCAACACACGATAACTGGAAGACAACAACTTCAAACCAACCCCAGCCTGCGGTTTCACATGCGCTCAACTAAGACCATTTTCAGTCAGTTTCAAAGAACTCGACAAGGCCTGTTGTTTGAAGTCTCGAACGGAAAATGACAACTTTATTTCACAGCGAAATATCTTCACAGGTATGCAAACAATATCCTAGCACCCGGCGGGGTTCCTTTATGAGCTGATTGATGCCCTGGGACCCGTTAGTCACCGTATCCACCCCTGACTATAAGTACACTCTGCTTGGAATTTACGGCTGTCTTTCCCAGGCTCCTTTTCCTCTCATTTTCTGCTCACTCTTAACAACCCCGGCCTGGAAAGTGTGAGTCTATCAATTTGTTCTGAGCGCTTATTTTGACTGCGTGTCTATAGTACCCCTGGCCGCTAGTTTGTTGTAGAAAAAGTCCTAACGGTTGTCTTTTAGAGTTGAAGTGGCTTCAGTGAAAGTATGGGGTTCCTAAAACGTGTTGGTGTCTCTGTGTTCCATGCCTATAGTGAAATTGCAAACTTTAGGTTACTAATTGACGCACGTTCGTGATGTATGTTTATTACACGCAGTTGGTGCGTTTATTCTTAAGACTTTTTGGTATATGAAATAGTATTTATTTAGCCTCTACTGTTATTTTATGCCCGTGCATTCATCATTCATTTATACATTTATATGACATGACAATTACCCGCCTCTGTAGAAAAAATACGTGTCATTGACATGAAGAGATTGACGTAAATCACATGAGGTCGGTACTTTATCAAGCCTTTACTCTTTGGGAATATCATATGTAATGACAATCATAAAGAATGCATAAGTCCGTCTTTGTAATATTTGTTAGTATTCGACATATGGTCTGTATGTTTGATAGACATCGTACTCATACATGCCATTCAATCATGTGTCTCTATATAATTACATTAAAATATACCTGTGCATTTGAATCACACTAACTATATATATATATATATATATATATATATATATATATATATATATATATATATATATATATATATATATATATATATATATATATATATATATATATATATTAATGAAACATATGTGTACATGTGTTTTTGAAACATAAATGTAGTATGTATACATGTATTATTTAAAAATATGGACAATTGTGTGTTGTTGTTTTTTTTTATACTAGCAGTCATCTAACATTCTTTTCAACAATGTACAATTGTTTGAAAAATTTTCATTCACCCATAATCAAATATGAAACAAGAAAGGAGGCAAGCAATAATATGCATTGAGGAAAGACAAATCTAGTCATGTGATTACTATAACCATTTCATCATCATGTGCCATGCCGATAAGCGTGGGCGGTCATTGTTTCGTCATCTCACGTGATCAACAGAGTCGTGGATTACTCGGTGTTCTTGCCTCGATTACGCAGTGTGGCCGAGCCATCCAGATATATCATCACCCTGTTATCTTTTTCCCCACGCCACACACCGTAATGTCTACTTAATAGTGTGAAAAGTACGATATTTTTCTTCAAATAAAACTTATCGTGTATATAGAAGAAGTATCAAGTACGAACATTTTCTACCGATTTTCATTCAATGGATTCACAGCAAAATCAAGTGATAATCTCAAAAACGTTTATAGTTAAATGATTTGTTGTAATTACTATTAATTTATTGTTATGACATTATCTTTGATTAGTATATGATGGATTATATAATATTGTATGTAATGTTATTGATTGCATAGATATTTGATTTTAAGAATAATATTTGATTATGGGTGAATGAAAATTTTTCAAACAATGTGTCCTCTACCAACCAAACCGAAGAAGCATGTAATTCCCAAGCAACCGCTTCATCCTTAGGAAATCTTGGGGAAGCTCAATCCCACCCAGAACAGATAAGCGCTATGAAAACACCTCAACGCGCAGAGGAAGATAAACAACAACAAACACCTCAATGCGCAGACGAAGATAAACAACAACAAGCAGTCTACCCCATTGACGTCAAAATAAGCAATAGGTTCGAAGTACTTCAAGAAAAGTCACCAGAAAACCTACAGTGCTCTAACATGCTGCCAACGGGCAAGACAAGCCTACAAGATTCATCGGGAGAACCACATGGAGACATAAAGACTGCTGATAATCGGAAATGGATGAAACAACGGGCGAGACGTGCTGAAAACCAACATGTACAGACAGCACGACCTGACTGTACACATATTATACTAGGCGATTCATTAATGAAAGGTTTATACAGCGACAGGATGGCCACATCAGACAAAGACATTGTTTCAATAATCCCACTGCCTGGGGCTGGTGTTGACCGGCTAACAGACAAGATTAGCAGGTTGGCTGGTAATCATAGCGTTAGAAGGGCAAGCGTACATATTGGTATCATCGACACCATGAACAACCAACAAATCACAGGGTCTCAACTGCTGGCACTCTTGAACGGATTACGTCACACTTTTCCTAACTCATCTATTTTCTTCTCCTCCATCATATCACCAAGTTATGGACAGCAGCGCCGTCTAGCTGACATAAATAACAACATTTTGCAGAATTTCTGTTCTCAAAACATGATAAAATTCATCAACAACACAGCATCATTCACTTCACAGGCTGGTGCACCAAAAAAGAGTCTTTATAAGGATCAAATACATTTGTCTACATTGGGCACCAGTTTTCTCGCCAAGAATATCAAATATCCTGAACGGACATACCATACATCCAATACGGGATCGCGCCGGACACTTTTAGCTACTCCTGAAACTCAAGCCAGACAACATACTCCCGATCACATCAAGTACCAATAGGACAGAAGTGTGCATACCACTCATAACCACTGCACCTGAAATCCAAGCCAGACGGGACACTACCACTACACCAAGTCCGTTAAATACTTTCACACAGGAGGGTAATAATTACGAAGATATTTTTCCTATTATCCCCAGAAAGGAACCAACTCTCAGCAACAACGATGTGCCGCCACAACCTCCTGTTAGCCACCAACCAGAGGCTCTAGTTGGTAGTCATTACATACCCATGAGACATCATCAGTACCCATTTCATTGTAATCCAGAATGGTTGCACCTCACACGGTATAGCCCAGCTACACTTCGTCAAGCACTTATAATGTCGCTATACCAACAACCAACACAACCTAGTATTTACTAGCAACTTAGCACAAAGCTACACCGGATCTCGGTACAAGAAAGAGCCTCTCCTAGAACGTTTATCTGCATATTTGGTTACTACTTGATCTAGTAACGAATTAGGTTATAAGCAACTACAAACATTGACTTGTTTTGACTTTATATTAATTGATAGTACTTAGCTGTATAGCTTTTATAATACTTTTCATTGTGTTTTTACTGTGAGTGAGGGGGTCTTCACTGTTCTTCCTTCTGCTTACTGTTTAACGTTTTATTTCCCGTGTGGGATACTCCGCTTTAAACAGAGACATTGACTTGTATAGTCATTTATTAATTCTTTTGGATAACAGTTGGTTACTTAGCTTGTGAAGTAATTTTTTTTCAGGTTAATTATTTGTTGTATGTTCTTTAATTCGTTTTGTTCCGTGTTTGCATTATATTCGTTGGTCTAATTAGTTATATCTTTATAATATTGTCATTTACATATCGATTTGTATTACTGATATTTTGTAAGTTAATGTAATTGTGATTTTTTTTTATGATCTTGTATTTTTGCTTAACTTTGACTAATTTACACTTTCTTCATGGATGAAATGTCTGAGAAGTGGCAACACTGGCTAAATAAGTCAGGAATACGCCTTGGACACTTAAACATTTGCAGCTTATTTAACAAGCTACCAGAGTTATCTTCTATTCTTAATCAAAATTTTCATTTATTCGGCCTTAGTGAAAGTAGACTTAATGATAACATTTCAGATGAGGACATATCTATTAAAGGGTACAAAGTTTTTAGAAGGGATCCCTGTAGGAAACAAGAGACAGGCATAGTAACCTATGTTTCTAATTTACTAAATGCTCACCGTAGGCTAGACTTTGAAACTTGCGAAATAGAATTTATGTGGTTAGAGCTAAAACTTCAAAACCGCACACCACTGATAATTGGCTACCTCTATCGAAATCCCAGTGCTGGACACGTCTGGTACGAAAACTTCACTACCATGATGGATGTGGTTTTCGCTTCCGGGAAAGAAATTATACTACTCGGAGACTTTAACATTGACACCAACAAATCCAACATAATATGGGGAAATATAATTGCATCACACAATTTCCAACAAATAGTACAACAGGCTACTCGTAACAAAGTCATCTTCAACAGTCATAGATCACATTTATGTAACTTGCTCAGACAACATCATAGAATGCGCTATACCCAATTGTGCAATGAGTGATCACTACCCAATATGCTGCACGTGGTCTAAACAAGGAATTAACACTCCTAAACATAAACACATAAGTGTAAAATATAGAAGTTACAAACATTTCAACCAAAACGCATTTTTACAGGACTTGCTCAGTTCACCTCTAGACAATGTTTATCAGCTTCCTGACCCGGATGATGCTCTGGAATTCTGGAGGAAAACATTTATTGATGTTTTTGATAGACATGTGCCAATCAAGGAAGTTCGAGTAAAACACCACGTCAAGCCACCTTGGACCACCCAGGAAATACTTGAAATTATGAGAGACAGAGATAAAGCACATAAAAAGCGGGATCTCAGCGCATACCGTACTCTTAGAAACAAAGTTCAATATACCATACGACGGGAAAAGAAAAATTACTTTAAGAACTTAGTAATGGATAAAACAAATAGTAAGGATATATTGAAGGCAATTAACACATTGACAAACAAGTATAACTTCCGAAATTCTTTACCATCAAATCATATTACATGCGACCAACTCAGTAATTTTTTTCAAATTGACATAGACCAGTTGAAAGCTTCAATACCTAATTCTCCTTGCAACTTATCTTTACTGTCATCGTTTTACGAGAATAGATGCTCCGGCGATATTATTTCCGATATACCGCTAATGACAATCACTGAGGTATTCACTTACCTCAGTAACCTAAAGAACACAACCTCATCTGGGTTAGATGGAATTAGCAACCGGATTCTCCGTTGTGCTGCGCCAGTGATCTGTATATCACTAACCTATGTATATAATCAGTGTCTCACCAAAGGCCACTTTCCATCAGCTCTCAAAATCGCTAAAGTGTACCCTCTTCTTAAATCTGGTTCATTGGACAATGGTCTCCCGAACAATTACAGACCCATTTCCTTACTATCATCACTATCTAAGCCACTAGAAAAACACATCCATAAAGTAACATTACAGTATTTAGTTCGCAACAAGCTTATTGTTGACAACCAATCAGGATTTCGACCAAAATATTCTTGCCATACGGCCCTAACAAACATGATAGAAAATTAGCACCAGAATATAAACAACAACAGTCTATGTGGAACTGTGTTTATTGATTTCAAGAAAGCATTTGATATGATAGACCATGTTATTTTATTTAAAAAGCTTGAGACAATGAAAATTGGCCCTAATGTAATCACTCTAATATCATCTTTTCTATCAAACAGAAAGCAAGTAGTATCACATAATAAATGTCTATCTCATACCACTACCTTCAATATTGGAGTGCCGCAAGGCTCTATTCTTGGCCCTCTATTGTTTGCCATATATATTAACGATCTACCTTTGCATCTTTCGTCGTCCTGCGATCTATTTGCAGACGACTGTACAGTGTACACAAATGCTGAAAACTGTATTTTATTGGAGTCGTCTTTACAACAAGAATTAAATAATGTAGTTAGGTGGAGCTATTCAAACCGTATGCAAATTAACATCACTAAAACAAAATCAATGTTACTAACAACCAGACAAAGACTTCAAACTCTAAGCTCACACACATCACTTCAACTTCACATCGATAACATGCCAGTAGAAAGTGTAATTGAGCACAAAACATTAGGCATAATCATTGATAGAAACCTAACCTTTAATTCCCACGTTCAAGCGCTTATTAAACAAACAGCGAAAAAAGTCTACCAACTCGCCAAAATTAAAAACTTCCTTGATGAGGACACAAGGAAACTATTCTATACTTCTCATATACAGACACACTTTGACTACTGCTCTACAATCTGGGACGGTTGTTCTAATTCAAACACCAAGCGACTTTACTCACTCCAGAAACGGGCCATGAGTCTAATTTATAACAAACATTTATCTGACAATCCTAGCCTGTATAAACGCCTTCAGTTACTACCACTCCGCAAACGCCTGCTTTTCAATAAAGCTAAACTAATTCACAAAATCCTGCATCGGAATGCCCCAAATTACCTTTGGCCATTGTTTAAATATAATGCTAGACACAGTAAACGTTTAAATATATTACACATTCCGAAGCCTAGGATTGACTTATACAAAACAAGCTTAACGTACTCTGCAGCTCAGCTGTGGAACAATCTTCCACAAGAAATCAAAGACATCACCAATCCCTATTCATATAATCGCAAATTACTCGAACACTATCTCAGTACGGATTATCTTCCCCCTTAATAATAGAGATAATAATAATAATAATAATAACAAAACCCTAGTATAACAGCCAGTCCCCTTTTGGTAGGCCAGTATATTCCACATGGCTAATAACAAGTGTCAGACCATTATCTAATTTTACTGTGTCGTGTAGTTTTGATGTTCGCATCTTTGCCCATGCCTTTATAATGCATATCTTTTATATTGTTGCTGTTCTCTGTTAGCCTTGAATGATGTGTGAATGAAATAATGTATGAAAGAGAGTGATAGAAGGGCAGAATGTTAGACGGGCCTGCGTGCCCAATTCTTAACCCTTTGAAAATAAAGTTTGTTCGTTCGTTCGTTCGTTCGTTCTTCCTGTTTGCTCTCATTTCACTGTAGTTTTCTTGTTTAAACAGACGGACTGACGGACACACAGAGATTCAGACACACACTCACACTGACAGACACAGACGGATAATATATCAGCCATTACTAAATTTGTCAATATGAGTACAAGAAAAATTGCTTTATAATTTTTATTTATTTTGTAGCCATTGAATTATTCATAAGTTGTCATTTTTACATATACGATCTTCATTTCTACAATAACAGTCAAGAAAATACAGTTAAGACCATATTTTTAAATTGCCAAGTGGATTTGTAATATCCATAGAGACTTTTTTTTTCATATCCCTTACAGGACGTTGCAGTCAGCATCAGCATTTTTCAGCTGCTGTTGATGTACGAGGCAAGATTATGCTCAGTAGTTTACCATTGCTTTCTGAGCGACCGGCTCACATACCCCCGTAAGTTACCAACCCGGCGAGAACCGCTACCGATTCTCGCGCAGGTTACGTTACTCACGAAAATATGCGGGATTATGGAGAAAGACGTTAACCCCAGGCAAGGTAGACCGGCATCCATAGAGACTTTTTTTTTGGTTTTTTTTTGTGTTCGCATAACCTTTACAGAACCTTTACAGCATCTTTCAGCTGATTGTTGATTTCTTGGCAAGATTACGCTCAGTAGTTTCCATAGACACTGCCGGAAGTAGATACACATCACATATCGACTCATGTATACTGTCACAAGTGTTTCCTATGACCTCCATGAACTATGTATGCCCAGTTAGTATTGTACCCAGCCAACTCCCAAAGACCAACAGTTTGTGCTCAGCCGCTAGCAAAGTCCGACAGTTGCTGCCTGACTGCTCGCAGTGTAGATCCAAACATGAGTTCTATCCTGAAGCTCAACGCAATTCTATTCTCCTACAATGTATACATACAGCTGGGTTATTTTATTTTTTTTTTTTCTTTCTAGTTCGCACTCTTTTCAGCTGCTTGTACGATGTTCTTTTTTAGTTTTATTTCCTTTATCAACATTTTAAGTTCTGTAATTTGCCATTGTATCTTTCAAAAGACTTAGTGAATATTAACATTTATTAAACATAAACAAATACAAAAATAATGCCCAAAGTCAAAACTACATGTCAACCAAAAGTCACAATCAAGACAGCGGAAATTAAAAATGTGACAAACTGCATTTCTTGAATGGATAGTCTACAACATAGGAATGTCCCCAAAAATATCAGATGTGCACTGGCCTTAACGATGCAGAAGTTCAACAACATTAAGAATCTATGGCACAACGACACCAAATAAATTAAAGTCAAACTGTTGAGTACATGCTTTTTAAAAGTGGAACATACAATAATAAGTTGTGGGCCTAATTCCCAATCAGTAAAGTATGCCATAGGGGCTTTTCATATTAGATGTTACTAACATATTAGAATACAGTGCAACCAGAATTACAAATAATGACTTTCTATAAGATCTTAATGTGGAAGGCAGTTTATTTATAAACATCATCTTAAATATTGATGGACAGAGGGGAAAAGCAGTCCATGTGAATCTCGATACACGAAGCCCATAAACGGGCACTCTCGCGCTGTTTATGCTTCACCTCGATACGGCAAGGTACAAGAGGAACAAGATGAGATGAGATGAGATGATGACGTGATGAGATGATTAGATGACATGATAAGATGAGATGAGGTGATGAGATGAAATGATCGGATTATGAGATAATACGATCAGATGATGAGATGAGATGATGATATTAGATGATGAGATGAGATGATGATATTAGATGATGAGATGAGAGGAGATGATGAGATCAGGTGATGAGTTGATGAGATGATGAGATGATGAGATTAGATGATGAGATGAGATATTAAATATTTAAACTTAGTAAACATTGCAATGGATTGAAAAACAAAAACAGACAGCAATGGGAGGCATAATAATCAGAAGAAGTGGCAAAGCTCGATCAGCACGAAGGTGGACACAAGATCTTGAAAACATGTTAAGCATGAAAATGCACGAGGCAGGGAACATTGCAGAGAATCGAGACTCTTGTCAGGTCCTGGCGAGAGCGACGTTCTGCGCGAGATCCACTACATGTTGGTGATGACGTCCTACTCAGAATTATAATGAGAAGAACAATCGGGAACATAACGGTGGAAAGTTGTGTAAACAAAATGGTGTAGGAACATTAATGCTCTATAAATACTCCGAACACACTAATAGATAGATAAATCAAGGCACAGAAAGATCTACTCTTGTGTTTTACAGATTAGATCAAGTAAATGTAGAATTAGCTTAATCTGCTACTGGTGCTGCTGTTGCTTTTGTTACTGTTGTGGCTTTTGTTGCTGTTGTGGCTTTTGTTGCTGCTGTTGCTGCTGTTGCTGCTGTTACTGCTGTTGCTGGTGTTGCTGGTGTTGCTGGTGTATCTATCTACCTATCTATCTATCTATCTATCTATCTATCTATCTATCAATCTATCTATCTATCTATCTATCTGTCTGTCTGTCTGTCTGTCTGTCTGTCTGTCTGTCTGTCTATCTGCCTGCCTGCCTGCCTGCCTGCCTACACGTCCGTCCGTCTCTCCCTCCGTCTCCCTCCGTCTCTCCCTCTGTCTATCCCTCCCTCCCTCCCTCCCTCCCTGTCTGTCTGTCTGTCTGTCTGTCTGTCTGTCTGTCTGTCTATCTGCCTGCCTGCCTGCCTGCCTGCCTGCCTGCCTGCCTACACGTCCGTCCGTCTCTCCCTCCGTCTCCCTCCGTCTCTCCCTCTGTCTGTCCCTCCCTCACTCCCTCCCTCCCTCCCTGTCTGTCTGTCTGTCTGTCTGTCTGTCTGTCTGTCTGTCTGTCTGTCTGTCTGCCTGCCTGCCTACACGTCCGTCCGTCTCTCCCTCCGTCTCCCTCCCTCTCTCCCTCTGTCTATCCCTCCCTCCCTCCCTCCCTCCCTCCCTCCCTCCCTGTCTGTCTGTCTGTCTGTCTGTCTGTCTGTCTGTCTGTCTGTCTGTCTGTCTGTCTGTCTGTCTGTGGGTCTGATAATTTATTGGTTGCAGTTAGAAAATTTCGCTTAATGCTAGGATTATTTTTTTTTAAAATTTTGTCGTATAATTTTCATGTAAAAAATGATGTGGTGGTATCGAGAACAACCTTAGATAAACGAAGACCAACTTACAAAAAGCATTAGAATGAGCACTTGAAAGATCTTTACATCTTCCCTCAACAATTAACTTGGGTAAATTGAGCGGCGGCAGCAGCAGAAGAAAAAGAAGAAGGGGAGGAGGAGGGGGAAGAGGAGGAGGAGGGAGATTAGGAGGAGGAAGAGGAGGAGGAGAGGTAGAAGGAGGAGGAAGAGGAGGAGGAAGAGGAGGAGGAGGAGAAGGAGGCGGCGGATTATAACGCATATGTCTAGGGGGAGGAGGAGGAGGGGGAGGAGGAGAAGGGGGGAGGAGGAGAAGGAGGAGGGGGAGGAGGAGGGTGTCCTGTTAAATTCCCGAGAGGAGACTGGAATCAACAAGCACATCTTTAAACTTATTATCTGTTGGGATTATTGACTGACTTTGGTCTACACTCCTCTCTTCTGTCTTCCTTTCCATATATCTATTTCTTTCACTCTCTCTATTCTTCCCTCAACACATACTCCGACAACAGTTCCTTTCAACGATAAGATAAAAGATTTATTAATAAAACCTATGTCTGGTGTATGTATGGATATTGTCTATGTAGTTGGTATGTTCTTCTAGTGTGGTTGCCAGATAAGATGTTGATAGATAGTCTCCGTGTCTTCTCTCGTCTCTTCTCTCAGCTAGAGTACAGGACATGACATAGATACCACAGAACGGTCTCACCCTGACAGCTCCGTCTGCTTGAGTCTGTAGATATATCCGTTTTTTGTAATGAAAAATGTTCACCACTGTATGAATGTATTTAACCCGATCACCATATGCTGTCAGCTTAAACTGAATGTTCGTTATTATTTTATATCTTTCTTAATTCCATCATGGAAAACACGTCGAGTTTCTATTATTCTCTATTTTTGTCCGGTAAAAGTTCTACACTGGATAGTTCTTAATTGGTATAGGCACTTTGTATGCACATTGCAACTCTTCGATACTGAGTCCATTGGGTTTTTCTATTATTTTAAATGATCTCTATTTTCCGTTCTCTGTCCTCCTTACTTCTTACGATGACAATTCGTTTCTTTCCTTTCTTATGCACAAGTGTCGTGCTTTATTACTTTAAAGTGCTTTCTTGTGGGTTATCAACACTGGGTGATCTTGACCACAGCCATCTGTGTTATCTCTTAGTTGATAAGTCCCGCACTGGTATGGAAACCTGTGTGATATACATTTAATAATGAGATCTATGTCTGCTTCCTCTTCTCTCCTATGTGAGTGTCTTTTCCTCCAGCCGAAATGAAAAGGCTTCCGAAAAAAACCCACTCTGACATAGGATAGAAGATTCACCTAACGTCTATACTATTCCTACTAATAGAAAGCAATGTTAAATGCACTTCACGCCCATCTATATTCCTATGCTAAACTATACTCTAATATATGAATACCTTATAAACATCCTTTACTGAATTGGGAGTACTAATGCACCATAAATACACAAACGTTCTTCTGAACGCAGCACATCCCTTTTCATAATCCTTCTCTCCCGAAACCTAAGAAACACACTCTCCCTCACAAAGACGTAGCCACTCTTTTATAGGTCATCTTTGCCGCATAGTCCTTGACATTGCTGGACACCTCACATCCATACTTCATTATCATCGTTAGTGGAAAATTACAGCTCGGAACCGTTTCATATCCATACCGCAATATGCTGTCCAATAATACTCTCTGCTTTTGTCGCAAACCAATTTTTCCACTCGACAGTTTACCTGTGCGGTTAGCGGCCCCCTTTCCTGTCTTGACCTATAAACACATGCACCTGGTCACTCCTTTGTTTGTTACCATTACTGCTTCGTTTGTTAACCCTTCTTCTACCTGGTTAGTCGGTGTACACAGTCGTCTATCTTGGAATCATTAACTCTCAGTATTTCACGACATAGGCCCCCTCTTAAGAGATTAGACCGCGTCGAATCTTTCTCACTGTAGGTTTGATTCCCATGATCCACAATCCTAGTCTTCTTCCTCCGGAGCTGGATGTCTGGATAAGAAATCTGCTCCTACATTCTCCTTACCATAGTATTCCACTGTGAAGTTGCCGCAACAACTTCCATCACATCCACCGTGCGTTGAGCTTCTGCGAAGTAGCTATTAACATCACGTGTTGATGATATGATTGGATCCTCACATGGCTCATCTCATTATCCAGTAGGCGCTCTAATTGACACCCTACTATACTACTCACGACTGAAACTAGTGTTGGCTCCTCGCTCCTGTACGTCCGGTCGACCTACTTTCGACTTGCGTCAGCGACGGCTCACAATACAGACGGATTGTCCCATCCTGATTGTAACACTGCTTCCATGTCCTCTTGGTTTCCCCCGGCTTTGCCTCTGGGGATGTTCCACCTCGTCCTCGATGGACCGAGTCGTCTTTCCCAAATCTCCTGGACTTTTGCTTCCAGGACCATCTTGGGCGATATTGTATCTGGTCAGCCAATCTTTGGTTGGAGTCCTGGGTAATTCTCGCTTTTCCCGACGTTACCCACCCCTTCTGAACTTGGTTACCGGTGAAACTTTCACTCTTGTCCTTTCCCTAACTTGTGATTTCCCTCCTCCTGTCGTTGGGTAAATCTGATCTATCACGTACTGTCCCATAGGCCCTCCTATGTTGTACTGGCGATCTCTGGTCTTCGTCTGGACTGGTAACCTTTGTCCCAATGGCTGCCATCACCATAAAGTGCGAAGCTTTGCTCCCGGATCTCTCCTCATATTTCCTAATGAGATGTCTAGGGAGATTTTTCTGCTCTTCCCCGATCCTTATTTTGTAGATGTTCTTGGACACAACCTTTTCCACCGAATAAGGTCCTTTCCATCCTACTTGGAGTATATTGGTCTCTGCTGGACCCCACACTTCCACTTTGTCTTCCACTTTAAGAGCTAGTTTCCTCTTAATTCGCTTGTTGGGTGGTGCTTTCTGGCACTCCGAACAAGACTTCACCCACCGGCATACATCTCCGGTCATTCCTGGCCAGCAATAATGGCCGGAAATTTTCTGCAAGGTCTCTCTGACACCCATATGTCGATTCTCGCCAATGATGTGTCCACTCTGAAGAATGTGAGGACGGTGGGTCTCTGGAACCACCCACTGCTCGTGCAGGTTATCTCCCCTCCCAGCTCTCCGATAGAGTAGTTGATTCTTCAGAAAGTACTGTCCCCGTTCTGGTGGCTCAGCACTTCTATGCAGCTTCCTGTAGCAAGGATGCAACGTAGTATCCTGCCTCTGGGCAGTATGCAATTCTCCTATCCCTGAGTTGTCGCATAGTGTCTCTGCCTCTTTTTCCTTCCCTTGAGATCCACTGACTACTGTTCCCTTGTTGGCTGGCTGTTTGGGCATCCCCAAAAAGACATATTTCGTGCCAATGATCATGGGAAATAAGGAGTCAGATAATACAGCAGCTGGAATAATGCCCGTGACGTACCTGGATTTAATCTCCACCTTGGCGATTGGCAGCGTCATGGTAACAGCACTCCTCATTGCCGGCTGTATTTCTATGGTCTCCCCTGTAAGTTGGTCTGGGCTTACCAAGCTGGCGTCCACCACCGCTTCCCCATCCAAACCGGTATCGTAGAGACAAGCAACCTGTTGGCCATTTACTTCAATCAGTTCAACCACAGGTGGTCTCTCTTGGTCCTGAGTGTCTTTCATCTCCTTGACCGTTTCCTTGCCTTCCTCTTTTGATTCCTCGAGGTTGGTTATGCAATTGGCGTCGTTTGCCTTGCATCTACAGTCCACAGTATTATGTGTTATCGACTGGCAGTGTGTGCAACATGTTCCATTCCTAGGTTTCCGTGTGTCCTTTTTGTTCCTTTCTCCTTCGCCGACCTCAGCCTTGTCTGTGATCACCAATGTAGGAATCACTTTGCATGCTGCGAAGTAAGAACTTTTAGGTTTCGATCTGCAGTCTTTGGTGTTGTGAGAGGCCGCCTTGCAAAACGAACACCACTTCTCAGACCACTGTCGTTTCGCTTGAGAATTCGAGGTGCTCTGGTTTCCTACCTTCACCTTCTCTGAACTCTCCTCTGTGTGCTTTATATAAGGTTCCACTTTTTCTCCTTCCCAGTTTTTAGGTTTCTTTTTCTCTTGTTTCTCCTGACCTTTGGTTTGTGTACTTAGTTCCTCAGTTTCACCATGTACTTCCACGAATCATTCCGCCAGCTTATTCACAACATCAATCCATTTCGCCCCTTGTTCTCCCAAGAAGGTTCTGAGAGGTTTCGACATTTGCTTTCGCATCTGGTCTACCACCATCATCTCTTCGAGACTCTCATAATCCCTCTTGAATTCTGCCAAGTCCATCCATTTCTGTAGATAGGATTTCAGCCTCAGACTGTAGGCGGCGAATAGTTCTCCCGGCTCTCGTCTAGACGATCTAAACTTCTTCCTATACGTTTGTGCGGTGATGTCAAAATGCTTCATCAAAGCGGCTTTTAATTCCTGGTAATTATTTTCCTGTCCTGGTGGTAAGCGTGTGTACACGTCGAATCCCGAACCGATTAATCCCTGGGATAGTTTAAGAGCCCACCTGCTCCTATCCAGCCCCATAGCGACTGACATTGCTTCAAAACGAGATGCGTACTGGTCAAAGCGTTCCTTAGACTGATCGTAGACAGCTAAGGGAAACTTCATGGCATGGTAACCATGTCCACTCATGTGGGTTGCACCAGGTGACGAAGAACTTCCTTCTGCTGCATCTATTTCAACCTTAGTTTGTGTCTTGAGTTCTAACTCTTTCAAGCGGTATTCATGTTCCATTTCGTGTCTCCTGGCAGTCTGTTCCATTTCCAGTTTCTTGGTCTCCTGGTCCATTTTCTTGGCCTCTTGTTCAATGTCCAGTCGCTTGGAGTCCTGGTTCATTTTCTTGGCCTCTTGTTCCATTTCCAGTCGTTTGGTCTCCACCTCTATTCTTCTCACTTCCAACTAGGTCTTTCGATCTTCTCGTTCCGCTTGACGAATCTCTCGCTCTCTTTCCTGGATGTAATCAGTTAATTCCGAGCCAGATAACCCAATTTCTTCTCCGTTGGCCCTAAGTTCTGCTGTTGTCAGTTTAGTAGTTGCCATAGTTAAAGCAGGTAAGTCAGCACGTTAAGTAAAGACCCCTCAAGGCAGTAAAGAGTACTCACTATAAACCAATAATCTACCTAGAACCTATATCATTTATCTATGTCTATTAAATATTATTAATCTACAACACCACACAGTACATCCCAACCACTCTCTCATCCACAAGAGGAGATATAGGATAAAGACTTATGTAGACGTGTGATCGTGTGACTAGGTATGTAATGTGTCTTACCACCTATCCACATTCACTCTGTCTGGAACTTTCTCACTGTAAAGTCACCAGCGTTAATGAAATGTTTCCACCATAAATGTAATGGCACCATATATCCAATGGACGTCCTTCCATTAAAAGTCATCAATATATACTTATATTTATTCCAATCAGTATGTCCCAACATGTAGGTACTCCGCTATGCCTGTGCCAATATGCAAGTAACCCTTTATTCATATGCCATGTTATGCCTTCCGGTTATATGGGTATTCTGTATGTACGTACCTCGCTGCTCCACCAATTATGTCCTGTTAAATTCCCGATTGGAGACTGGAATCAACAAGCACATCTTTAAACTTATTATCTGTTGGGATTATTGACTGACTTTGGTCTACACTCCTCTCTTCTGTCTTCCTTTCCATATATCTATTTCTTTCACTCTCTCTATTCTTCCCTCAACACATACTCCGACAACAGTTCCTTTCAACGATAAGATAAAAGATTTATTAATAAAACCTATGTCTGGTGTATGTATGGATATTGTCTATGTAGTTGGTATGTTCTTCTAGTGTGGTTGCCAGATAAGATGTTGATAGATAGTCTCCGTGTCTTCTCTCGTCTCTTCTCTCAGCTAGAGTACAGGACATGACATAGATACCACAGAACGGTCTCACCCTGACAGCTCCGTCTGCTTGAGTCTGTAGATATATCCGTTTTTTGTAATGAAAAATGTTCACCACTGTATGAATGTATTTAACCCGATCACCATATGCTGTCAGCTTAAACTGAATGTTCGTTATTATTTAATATCTTTCTTAATTCCATCATGGAAAACACGTCGAGTTTCTATTATTCTCTATTTTTGTCCGGTAAAAGTTCTACACTGGATAGTTCTTAATTGGTATAGGCACTTTGTATGCACCTTGCAACTCTTCGATACTGAGTCCATTGGGTTTTTCTATTATTTTAAATGATCTCTATTTTCCGTTCTCTGTTCTCCTTACTTCTTACGATGACAATTCGTTTCTTTCCTTTCTTATGCACAAGTGTCGTGCTTTATTACTTTAAAGTGCTTTCTTGTGGGTTATCAACACTGGGTGATCTTGACCACAGCCATCTGTGTTATCTCTTAGTTGATAAGTCCCGCACTGGTATGGAAACCTGTGTGATATACATTTAATAATGAGATCTATGTCTGCTTCCTCTTCTCTCCTATGTGAGTGTCTTTTCCTCCAGCCGAAATGAAAAGGCTTCCGAAAAAACCCACTCTGACATAGGATAGAAGATTCACCTAACGTCTATACTATTCCTACTAATAGAAAGCAATGTTAAATGCACTTCACGCCCATCTATATTCCTATGCTAAACTATACTCTAATATATGAATACCTTATAAACATCCTTTACTGAATTGGGAGTACTAATGCACCATAAATACACAAACGTTCTTCTGAACGCAGCACATCCCTTTTCATAATCCTTCTCTCCCGAAACCTAAGAAACACACTCTCCCTCACAAAGACGTAGCCACTCTTTTATAGGTCATCTTTGCCGCATAGTCCTTGACATTGCTGGACACCTCACATCCATACTTCATTATCATCGTTAGTGGAAAATTACAGCTCGGAACCGTTTCATATCCATACCGCAATATGCTGTCCAATAATACTCTCTGCTTTTGTCGCAAACCAATTTTTCCACTCGACAGTTTACCTGTGCGGTTAGCGGCCCCCTTTCCTGTCTTGACCTATAAACACATGCGCCTGGTCACTCCTTTGTTTGTTACCATTACTGCTTCGTTTGTTAACCCTTCTTCTACCTGGTTAGTCGGTGTACACAGTCGTCTATCTTGGAATCATTAACTCTCAGTATTTCACGACAGAGGGGGAGGAGGAGGAGCATTAGGAGGGGGAGAAGGAGGAAGGATTAGGAGGAGGAGGGGGAGAAGGGGGAGGAGGAGCGAGGAGGAGAGAGGAGGGGGAGGAGGAGAAAGGAGGAGGAGGACGACGAGGACGAGGAGAAGGAGGAGGAGGGGGAGGAGGAGGCGGAGGATTATAACGCATATGCCTGTATATAACTGTAGCGAAAAGGTCCACCTATTTGAGAAATATGCAACAATTTTACATAGATAGCAAGGCTATTAAAATTTATGTCCCCTTGCTATATATAAATTATAATGTAAATTAAAATATTAAATTTTATTAAGTAATTAACTGTTTGTACACTAACACACTATGACAGTTGGTAGCACCGGAATGAGAAGAAGACGTATAAACAATTTCATCTCAATCGGATGGACCGTTCGCGAACACATAAATAACACCTATTTACTTACTAAAATTTAATAATTAAATTACATGACTTAACAAAAGAAAAATATATATAAAGGGACATAACTTTTAGTAGCATTGCTAGATCTTAGGTTAAGTCCTATGGCTATAGATAGATAGATAGATAGATAGATAGATAGATAGATAGATAGATAGATAGATAGATAGATAGATAGATAGATAGATAGATAGATAAATAGATAGATAGATAGATAGATAGATAGATAGATAGATAGATAGATAGATAGATAGATAGATAGATAGATAGATTGATAGATAGATAGATAGATAGATAGATAGATCTGACCCAATAGATAGAGAGGGTTGGATAGACGGAGGGAGAGACGGACGGACGGGCAGGCAGACAAATAGACAGACAGACAGACAGACAGACTGACTGACAGACAGACAGACCAAAAACA